>VNKB01016020.1:0-28707 GCA_008042735.1 Drosophila leontia | reverse complement strand
TATTATATATCTGTTTGATAGGTATTTCCATTATCTGAATACTTTGGTAAGTTCTGTTTGCTTGCTGGAACTTATTCGTCTAGGTTTGTTACAACATTACAACTAGGAATTAATTTAAATTATTTAAAATATTTTTTTTAGATATTTCGAGTTTTGAAGAAGACACAAGGTTAGCAGCAGATTCGATCTAGTAAAGTAAATGGTTCTGGCGAATTTAAAAATCCAAATAATAATAATAATATACAGTTTACTTGCTAAACTTCAGGTTATTTGTTCTTAAAAATATTTAAATAAAATTTAAGGAAATTTAAAAACCAATTGTTCAACATAAAAATCTAACAACAATCAATGGGTTAAGCTTAAGCTTAGTCGTAGAAATTAACAAGTGATTTCTCGTTTAACTGGAACTTGGGGAACTTATAGTTCGGTTATGTGGAGTTCTGTGTGTTTATGTGGGAACTGTGGTTGTGGTGTTGGTGGTGGGTATTGTTGCTGGTATTTTGCTCAACAAAATACGGTCCTAAAAAAATGGGAGAATTACAAAAAATGTTGTTAATACAAAATGGCAAAAGCAGGGGAAAAAAAGCAAACAAAACACATAGTTTTTTTTTTTTTAGTTAGAATTTAGCATTGAGGCTTACAGTTAGTTTTTGGTTTGAATTAGTAGCCACCACAATTATTTAGGGTTTACTTTTTAGAATTTTTCGTGCAGTGTTAGCCAAGACTCAAACCGTAAAGCCCAAAAGTTGCGCTTTACCTGCCGCCAGACAAATTCAACTTCAATTTCAATTTCAATTTCAACTTCAATTTCAATTTCAACATCAAACAAGGAAACACCAAACACATGTCTAGGTTAAGACTAAATACGTTGTGGTTACGCCTACGCCTCTCTGCTGATGTTATTCTCAAATACAGTGTATGCACTTGGTATTCGTTTGCTTTCTGGTTAGAAGAATGTGCGTGTATCTGATATCTAAGTATCTGTTATCTGATATCTGATTTTTGGTATCTTTTTTATGTTTTGTTTTTGCTGAACTTAAGCAGTACTTGAGTTATGGGATGCGCCGCTGATTGCGTTGAACAAAGCCATGCTGTTGCGCTGATTTATGCTGTCGGCATCCTCGCTTAGCGGCTGGAAGGACTCATCGTCAAGCAACTCACTGAGCGCCTGGCACAGCTTCTCGTAGTTCTCCTTTAGCACATGATGATACTCCTTCTGGTCAGCACTAATGATACGTTCGTTGAGGAACAAAGCCTTCTGGCAAACCACAATAAAGTCGCTGAAAGAGAGAAGGAAAATGAATAATGAATCTAAGGAAGTGTAAAATCCTATTTTATGAAATCGAATAGGCCACGAAATGAGAATCTTTCCTACTACAAATTGTTTACTCCAATATACATATATTATACATTCTTTTTTTTACGGAGCTTTTCTCTTTTTGTGGGCTGTTAGACTCAGGTAAGTTTATACCTAAAACTATAAGCTAATACTTGCTAGTAATTATAACAAAGGTAAAATGTATTTGGTTTATATTTAAAATATAATATAAAAACTATATAAAAAAAGTATTAAGATGCGGTTTGGTTAATTTTCGTTACTAGTAAAATATTTATAACTATTTTCTTGTAATTACTGGGGCTTTCCGGGGATGATTCTTGCATCATTTAAATTTCCCAACAAGCAGACTCCCCACTAATTCGTTTTAAAGCGAAATATTTAACTACCGGCTAGCATATACACCTTTTTTTGCTCGATTTCTTCTCAATTCCTCAACTAACATTGCATAAAAATAGCTTAAAAATCCTAAAAACTAACTTAATATATCAAAAAAACCCTTACCGAAACACATCCTTGAGATCACTGACGCGATCCACAGAGAAATTATTAACCACCTTGGCATCCAGGAAGGCATGAGCGTAGGCCAAAGGACCTGCATTCACGGTCACCGCCACACTTCCTTGCAGGCGCAACTGCAGCTTCTTAACATCGGCTGGTGGGAGAATGATCTCCTCCAGTTCTGAAACCTTTGATTGCATCTCATCGATGGCCACCTCGATGGGACTCAGTTCTATGATCTCGCGGGCTTTCACGGGTATACGTTTAAGGACATAGGGAAAGGAGTATTGAGCTGGGGGGAAATTATATTATTAATCATTATATTTTATTTTATATTTTGAAAACTCACTCTTGATGACCGTCTTGCGTTTCCATTGCTCTTCGACACTGCCGCGAGCTGCTCCCGATTTGGTGAACGGCGTTTCATACATAAACGTGTCCACATCGTGATTCTGTTCGAATTCGTTAAGCCTCTGATCGAGTTCATCCTTGGAGAAGAAGGGAATTACATGGGTGACCTGTATGTAGGCCAGCTTGGCATCCAATTCATCAACTTTGACCTAAAAGTAAAGTTAATAAGAGATGATTAAGTATAGATTTTTCTAGATATGTTAATGTTTTTTAGCTTAAAAATCTTTATAGCACTCTGAATGTTGATCCCATCTAGTCACCTTTTAAATACCCTTCACATAAAGTAGCTCGTTTTCCGAATATTACTATATTACTTCCTCACTTACTACCACCCTCGACTGATGTAGTTCTAACAATTCAACAAATTTACTAGCTTCTAGTAAATTGTTTGTTACTTTTTTACAAATACCACTGCAGACCAAGAACGAACACTAGAACCGCTCAAAAAAGTTTCAAAATTTCATATTCATTTCGGGTACCCCTCCCTAGTTTCGGCTGCTCATCTCACATCATCACATAGAGACACACAGAGCTGAGTGTCCGTTATGGAGCACTTTTTTTCTTTACCGGTTCCTCGGATGTCAATAGGAATGATCCAACCTGTTGAGTACTCTCCCCTCAACCCGAATGCCTTGGAGTTTGTGCCCTCGCATCGCCAGAACAACACGGAAATCCACAGCATCAACAACGTAACGACCAAAACGGAGGCCACTTCAACAACCACATTGTCTCGTCCCGAGATCGTTGGGGATGCTGTGCAGAATGGTTATTCTGTGCAGCGACAGATTTTCGAGTGCCTCAGCCAGCTGGGAGATGAACAAATGCCGCTGGAGGAAGTCGGGGTGGCTTTGTTGCCCGGCGGACGAGGTCTCAGCATGAGATTCACCACCAAACAGAAGCCGGGCCAGCTCTTTCAGCCGCCGGATCCCAACGATCCGATCTACCACAAGGGCCACAGCCTCCAGCTGGATGTGAGCGATCCCAAGAAGTTGGACAATCGCCCAGAGAGCGTCCTGGTGGCCCAGTTTCTCTTTCGCGTCAACGACTTGCTTAGGGAGAAGTACGAGGACGGCGGCGATGCCTCCATCTGCCCCAAATGTACTCTGTGCTCCAATCGCAGCTACACGGAGCTGGAGATCGAGCACCAGATCGAGGGCATTAAGGCTTTCGAGAACTTCACATTCACCGAATCCACTCGCTACCAGGACCTGGTTTCGCATAAAGCCTTCCAGGAGCTGTGCCGCAAGCTGGGCCTGATTGTGAGCCGGGATCAGATCCACATCAATAGGGCCAGCAGTGGACAGTCTCCAACTGCCTCGCCGCCGCCACCCTCGGCCCAGACCTCGGTGGCCACAGTTTCCATTGACGACGACGAGACCGTCACCGAAATGGAAACGGATGTGGAGGCATATGCCGGGGACGATGAAGAGCAGTTCAATGGACATGACTTGACACCAAAGGGGAGTACCTATCCGGAGACTTCCACGAAATATGTGAGGGGAAAGCTATACAGGTGAGTGGTGACATAACTTTTGCTATCCTGCTTCCTGCTATCCATTATTCTTTTTCAGATATGATAACTCAGAGGGATCCCAGTTTGTGAACCAGCTGACCGAGATGGGTTCCCAATGCTCTGAACCCACGACGGGCGACCCTGATAATAGCCAACCATCTACACCGGTCAATCCTATGATGGCCTCCAGTATGCCAACCCAGTTTCCGCGGGTCTATAAGACGGCCAAGGCCAGGTGCTCGGTGCGTGGAGCGGGGGCTAGCCTTCAGAGCGGATCACAGAACCGTAGGGCAACTCCTTACAATCGGCCGCCAGTGCAGAATCCCCAGGCCACACTCACGACCATCCAAAGATGCCGGCTTACGGCGGGCGGTGGCCAGTGCCAGGCCACTGCAGCAGCAGGGGAAGGCTGCCCAAAAGCCCGAAAGCTCCATGCGGAGACCTGCCTGCCTGCACCGACTCGCAAACAGAACTATCAGCGGGCAACAGCGCCGAAGTCCGAGTTGGGGTGCCAGCAGGCGGGCGCCATGAAAGCTAGTAGTGTGGCAGGACGTCTGCCCAGACAGGGAAGACAGACGAGCACTCAGTCGAAACCGCAGTCGAATCATTTGTGAGTGGGCTCTCAAAGATTTAAGGTAGACAAATTTCGAAAAGACTTTCTTCCCAGGTGCAGCAAGGCAGCGACCCAGGGACCAACTTCTAAGCAGCAAAATGCCACCGCCCAGCGTATGATACCAAGGAGCACCACCACATCCCTGATGCGTCAATCGGAGGTTAAGCGAGTAGGTTAACCCGAAATGATTGATAACTTTTTGCCAAATATAGTTTCTTTTTTTTGTAGCGCATGAGCCTGATGCGCGGCGAAAGCGACTCTGACATGCTCTTCAATGAATATCTCTTTAAGTGATTCACCACTGCAGATGGGTTGTATGGTTATTATTAGTGCCCTTAAAGAAATAGTGTTTCATCGTAACTGTATAGTCTTAAAAATTTAAATAAAAAATTTTAATATTCAAAATTAGCTTTGAGATATGTATATTCCCCAAGATATTGAGAAATATACAAAAATTAAGACAAGAAAAATTAAATATCTTACCAAAGATTAATTAATATTTTTCCTATAACTAAACTTAATACTCACCGGTGACGAATCCATGATCATCTTGACCACATCAGCTCCAAACTTCTCCCTGTACTGCTTGCCCAGTCTTTCGGATATCTCACTCAGCGAGGTTAGCTTTGGCTCCTTGTACACATACTCAATGGCATGATCCTCCTCAAAGTACATCTACGAAATAAACAAAAAATAAAATGAGTTTAAATTCACCTCCTAGAAAGAAGCTCCTCACCATTCCATAGAAAACCACGCGGTAGAAGCGACCCAGCATCCTTTTGCCCGAACGATTCACTTCCACAATCTTGTTGTAAGCCTGGGTCAAGTGCTCATAGCAGTGGGCCAGTTCCAGGAAACTGCGATCCCTTTCGTACATGGGCAAAATAAGCTTATAGAGCTCTCCCAGGCACTCAAATCTCTCAGCGCGATCCAAGAAATCAGCACACTGTTTCAGCTGCTCCAAGAGCATTTGCTCTGTGTACTGCGAGTCCTGGGCCCCTGCATCCAACTTCAGACCCTGCTCATCCAATGGAATATTTCTGGATATCTTGCCAAAGGCCGTGGACGACCAACTGAGACTGCAGCCACCTCTCAAGCGCAGATATTCGCACATCAGAGCTGCTATGTGAAGATGACAGCAGGCGGCCTCCGAGAGATTTCCATTCTGCTCGTGATTCCTAGCCATGGTCACCAGCCAGGTGTGGCGCAGCTCTGGCGTGGAGGCATACGAATTGGCCAGGGAATACTGTAGCTCCAGCAAACGTTCCGGATCCATATGATGGGCCTGCATCTGAGCCGTGGCCATGAGGACGGTGCGTACGCGACGTGTCAAGTCCTTGACCTCCATGGGAAAGCCAGTGCCCTTCATGGCCTTGTCGCTATTCGCATAGCTGTTGATGATGGACAGGCTCTCCTGAAACCGGGCATTATTCAGGCCAATCACATTGCCAATCATTTGGGAGACGGAAATGATGACTTGAAGGTGGACTCGGGTGAGGGCTTTCCTCCCACTGAATTCGAAATTGCTGCGCATGAGGAGGTAGAGTACGGCACAGGACTCGTGGCGTATTTCCACTAGGCGGCTATCGCAGGCCTTTAGAAGCTCATAGACCATCTGACCACAAAGCATGGCATTACCCTTGAACAAAGCCACGGCATAGTTGTTGATAAAAGCCCTGAGAGCAGCAAAGACGTGCTTCGAGAGCCTCTCCGACTGGCCAAGTTGCAGGAATCTTAGATAGACGCGGGCCAACTTGGGTAGGATAGTGCTATCCGCTAGAAGCTGCCGGAATTGCAGGACATACATGCCCAGGCAGTCCAGAATGATCATGCCCACCTCAGTGGCCAAATTGGATTCGTAGAGCGCCAATTGGCTTCTGGCCAGTGAGTCCATATCCTCCAAGAGATGCTCTCGGGTTTGGTTGAGGGTGCCACTGTTGGGCTGCTGTTGCTCCTGGCTGTTGCCATTCTCCAAACCCGTAGGAGGTTGCGTTCTCGCTGGCAGCGTGTGAGCCTTGGCAGAGCGACCTGACCGGGATTCGTTTGGAGTTAGAACCACACTCTTCTTACCCACATAGCGGAATTGCAGCAGGCAGAGATCCAGAATGGAGAGAAACTGCAGGGTCTCGGACTCATTGCAGTTTTGCCACCAGGCCACCATTTGATCCTGCGACAAGTGCTTGATGATAAACAGGAAGCCCAGCAGTAAGTCCTTGCTCTCCGCTGAGCTGAACTTGTCGCAGCGCGAGAGTATCTGTGCATGGGTTACGCTCACAGAGCGATTATGACCATTTCGCAGGGCCACATCGGCATCTCCGTTTGTATAAGCACCAATGGTGGTGGTGTCCTGGGAGTGCTATTGTCACAAAATAACACTTAAAATCTAAAAACTAGAATATAAAAACCAACAACTTACCCCAGAATCCGTGTTGGAATTAAGCGAAAGATTGGAGATGCCATTGCTTATGGGTTGACCAGCAATGGCGGCCAGGTAGTTGTGCTCCTTCATGTGCACCGAGGTGCGATAGGGACTCGGCTGATCGCAGTGCAGGGTGAGGCGATTCTTTGATCTGGGAGTAGAAGTTAAAGAACCAAAGGTGGACGAGTCCTTGCTGAACACATAACTGCTGGAGCAGCTTAGTCGCTTCGTATAGGAAGCCGAGTCGGCATAGACATGGCCATTGGGAGTGCACGCCCCCGACTCGGACATGTCATCGATGCGATGGATGTTGTCCATTACCACACCCAGCCAAGGAACATAGAGCAGGGCTATACGGGACAGCTGTCCCCGCTGCTGATAACGGTTATCCAGCTCGTGTTTGGCCAGCAGATCCTTGAAGATGCCCAGAGCATGGCGTCGCACATGACCCACCTCGTTGAGGCTGCTCTTCAGCTCTTGGAGCAGCAAACCCGATAGAAAGTGCTGCCGGCAAAACTGCTCGGAGAGGGTGAAGTGCTGCATCATCTCTGGCGGCCTGTTCTTGGGATTCAATACAAACGGCAGATTGAGTGGCACATAGTGCTCATGCTGGCAAATCTCCTGCAGAAAGTTGAACTTGTACTCGTGGAGTATCCTGGCATTGCCAGGTGCAAATTCCCCCATATAGCAGCGAATCAAACGATACACAAATCCCCTGTCCATGTAGCTCAGACACTGGCGCACGAACCTCGCCAAAGAGCGATTCAGCAGATGCGTTTCCTCGCCCAGATCCTCATACCGCGTGGTGATATATGGCATCAGGACCTTGATTAGTTGCTCCACCCGATCGGCATACTCCTTGGGAAACCGCTCGTTCCTTAGCATCCTTATCCTGCCGGTGGCCAGCAAATGCTGAGCCATACTCTTCACAATCAAATCAAAGAATATGGCAGAGTAGCGCATGAATTTGTTGACGATAAGGAAATCGGGATTGCTGGGATTCAGAAGGAAGGGCAAGTGCCGGCAGAGTTCTCCATGGACAGTCCTCTGCCTCGCCGTTTGCTGACTGTAATAAGGAGCATGAAAGACATACTTCACATAGGCTCCCAGGAGATCCGGCCTCTTGGCCTGATCGCTTATCAAGTGTATAATGTTTGTTATCAAACGGATGACATTCAGGCCAATCTCCTCGGACTGGGTGTGAACCAGCAGGGTAAACAGCTCATTGAGGACAGTGGGCAGGTAGTTAATCAAGGAACGCATATCTATGGCATGGGCTGCCTTTAAAATCTTGCAAGTTTCTGTTTCCGCCGGCACAGCTCCCGTCTTGCCACCCTCTAAAAGTCTTTCGCAATGTCCAAAGAAGTTGTGCAAGTGCTGGTCCGCCGTTAGAACCGTGGAGTCCAGTCTTAGCCCCACCGTATAGAGATTCCTCTGATTGTCTATCCACTGGATGTCCGGACCGCAGTTCTGCTGAGAAATTGTAAGGGTTTGTAGGCGTAGCCAGGGGAGGTGGATGGTGTTGTGGGTGCAGTTAAGCATGCGGTTGAGTGCGGAGAGAGAAGAGAAAACAAGTAAAGAGAGAGCACACACAGGTTAGTTGGCAAGCCAATGGGGGGATGAGGTGAATGTTGGATAAAAAAGACAAAACAAAACAAAGATCATTTGCATGAGTTGATGAACGCACACGGCCTTGGCAAAGCACACAACGTCGTCTATGACTTACCCCCTTGCCCCATCCCAGAGGCTGAATGGAGAGGTATCCCACAGGCAAGGTGGCTGCCACCGGCAGCTGCTGTTCCTCCAGGCAAATCCTATTCTTCTGTAGCAACGGCAACCAGGCATACCCTATAGGCGTCTCAAATGCAGCATTTGCATCCCGTTTCTTGCTGAGATTACACGACACATGGTAGAAGGAGAAGAGCAGGTGATGCTCTGGAAATAGACCCAAGGGAAGACGCAGCTTGATCTCCTCATACCATGTGGGAGTCACATTGTGATGCAGCACCGGGCAGGCTATTTGGGATACCAGCAAATCCTGTCCAGGACGACCATATATGCATTTTAGAGGCTTGCTGTACTCCCCATCGCTGTCCCTTAGCTCCACCACCACGGTGATGTTCCTGGCCCGCGAGAACAGCTTCTGGCTATCAAATTGCAAGCTCAAAGGATACACATACAGGTGGTTGCAGAAACTGGTGTAAGGATGAGCCTCTCGCTCACTCTGGCTTTGGAATTCCGCCACCTCAATGGTGGGTGAGTGCTTGGAATTGGGGCTAAAGGTGGACAAGGGGGCCAGGGATTTGCTTAGGCCACATTGGGGTGTAGTTTGGTCCAAAAACTGCATCTGCATCTTCAGGCTGCCCGGTATAATGGTGAGTTTACTCAGCTTCTCTGGCTTGCGATAGTCCACCAGAAGCTTTAGCAGCTCCTCATCCTTCAATTTGGGTAATTCCTGGCGGTAAATGGGACTAAATTCAAACTCCTTGTGCGGATCTACATCCAGTTCATGGCTGTATTGCTTGAAGAGAGGCCTAGCAGCCCAGGCAAAGGGCTGTCTATAGTGACCTATGTGCTGGGCACAACTTTTGGCAGCCTTGTAGACCTTCTGGCCCAACTTGGGATCCTTGCCAGCCTTGAGATAGGGTTCAGCTGCCTGGGCTATGCCGCATTGCAGTAATTTCTCCACTCGGACAACCTGAAAACATAAAAGAAAATATAATTTCAAAGGTTTTTAAGATATATATTTTGATTATTTACCAAATATATATCCGCATGTGGAGAGGTCACCGAAAGCAGGCACTGTTTCAGCTGCTGAAATTGCTGGCGATTTGATCTTAGCAACTCTGCGGATACCCCATCGAACAAGGAGTGAGGCGCCTGAGAGCCAGTGCTTCGCTCATCGCCATCTGCTGATTTTCTAGGAACTCCACAGCCAGCCACCGAGGAAGGAACTGGGGTATTCGGCAGGAGTTGTGCCGCCCAGGGCTCATTCACATTGAAGTAGAAATTCTCGCTCAGCTTCCGATTCGCCTTGGCATCGTACAAAGCCAAACTGGTGATGTAGGGCTCCACTTGCTGCTCGCTCGCAGAAGCTCCCTCCTCCTGGGGTATACACTGCAGTCGAAAGCGTAGATTGTGGCAGGTTAGCAGGAGACGCGTGCCAAAGTGCTCTCGATATTGCTCCACATTGTCACTGCCACTGGACTTGGCTGGGGACTGATAGCAGGCAAACAGCCGGCGACGCTGCTCTCTCCTGGCCAAGGCTATCGAGTGATCCGTTTCCCTGCCGTATTTCATGAGCTGCGGATGCAGCGATTGATCCAAGCCCTTGAGAGTGCCAAAGGTTTGAGGTTCTACGTTTGGTGCCTGGAGCTGGGGTCCGGGATTGGAATTAACCGAGGGCTGGCGCTCCAGCGAGGCATTTCGCTTCTCTTCCTGGGCACGATTCTGAGCCAAAACCGAGGAGAGCTTGCCCAGCCAGTCCTTGAAGTCCTGCTCGTTCTCGGCAGCCAGGGTAAAGGATTTATGGCCGGCAGTCATGCGGAGCTCAAAGCAAAAGCGGCCACGTTTGGGATTCTGGAAGGGTTATCTTTGATATAGGTTGCCTTTACATATTTCTCGTGCCACTCACCTGCACCACCTCGGTGCAAAAATCCATGACTATGGTGGCCTTGGCCTCGCCCTGCTTCTCATCCTTGTGCAGCTCTAAGATATAAGTGCCATCAATCTCCTGGCGCAAATAGCAATAGCGACGCTTAAAGGACTTGTTGCCTATGTTGGCAAACATTCGATCCGAAGCCGAATCGGGTCCTTTGAGTAGGTATCCCTGCTTGGTGATGGTGTCCGCCTGGGAGCGAGTCATCTGCTCATCAATGCGATCTTGATCGGCATCGATTTCATAAACCTCCTCTAGAAGTTCCTCGGCGGGGGAAATGCTAAGAGATGTGATTTAATTGAATTTAAACAAAAAACTAACATATATTTCCTCAAAGAATACATGGAAGTTAGTATTTACCTCGGCAGATCATGACAAGTCCCACCATATGCATTATATTTGTAATGAATCAAATGATTCTTCGCCCTGTAAGTGTACAGTGCCTGTCGTGTGAAGCGCGTACACTCCGCTCTGGATCCGTGTATAGCCAGACCATCCACCATATCCTCACCATGTCCATCATCCGCATACTCATCCACCTCCTCCGGCTGGGCCAGATGGGAACGGAGTGTGATTGAGGACAAGGCCGACTCATAGGAGGAGTCCTTGTGACTGGAGGAACCATTCGAGCATTGTGAGCTCTTCCTTGATAGTTGGCCATGGCCATTGGAGTTGGACAGACTGCTGTTACTGCTGCTGCTGTTGTGTCCATTACCATTGGAGGTGCCATTGTGGAGGCTACCATTCGACTGGATGCTACCCTGCCGGCTCACCTGGCTGTGACCATTTCCATTGCCAATTATTGAGGGACCATGCAGGGGACAAACAATCGTCTCGTTGGGGGGCTCGAAGCGATCGGCCACGGATTTGGCATTGGTGCGTTGCTTGCGGGGCATGATGATCTCCTGGAGAGGGGATAAAGCAATCAAAATTGAGATGGATTCAAAGGAAAAATAAAAATATAAATATAATAATTTTGTGAGAAGAAATTGTAAATATAAATTAAAGTAGCAACGATTTAAAAATAACTTTAAAAACCTTTTAAACCCAATAACAATTTAAATATCTTTCATTTCATAAATTCATTTTAAAATTCTTTGTTTCTTTTGCTTCTACAAAACACCTTTAAAAATATATATTTTCTCTACTCACGGAGACATCGTCAGCGGGATAGATGAGCAGCTCCCTCTGGGGATCATTCTGGATAACTGTTTTATTTTTGGCTATAAAGGCTTCAAAGTCGATCGGCTCCACCACCATGGGCTTGTTCTGGAAAAAGACAGAAAATTTGTATAAATATTCAGTTTTTCTTAATTTTTTTTTTTTTTTTTTTTGCTAATTTATGCGGGACACTTGTAAAAGCAGAGCGGCGCCGCTATAAATAGACAACCCAAAAAAAGTAATGCCCCACGAATGTGTTATCCATTCCCGATGCCCGATGGAATATGCAGGCGGTTTTTGAGAGATTTATCGGTACTACGCACGCCATAAATTTATTTCCACTTTGTGATGGGTGGTGTGAGTAGAGAGAGCTCCTCCTCTTTGTATTTTCTCCCCCACAGAGTGGAGACCTTGACCGCATTACAAAGAGCGGATGCCCGATCTCCCTGTAATGATATCTTCCATGTCTGCCAGCCGGCATAAACAATTTCATTTCGTTTAAACATTCTAAACATTTTAGCATTTTGCAGTGAATATTTTTAGCTTTTGCGTCTTAGTTTTTGCCACAAGATGATCAAGATACGAACCGAACCCAACCTAACCCCTTATGACAAGGTCATAGTGGGTTAAAGTGCCACTTCCGTTTTGCCATATCCATTTCAGGTGACTGTGCTGTCATTTTATTGCTTTCCTGAAACTCGAGGTGTGTGGGTTCTGGTTTTCTCTTTTATTTTAGGGCTTGGTTCTTGGCAGGAAGCGACAGGTCATGGGAAAGGCCCTAAAAAAACTTGGGTTAACTAAGGTTAACTGCGCATATGTGGGGGAAATTGGTGAAAGGATTGTCATGGGTTGAAAATTAATATTGGGGAAGGTGTAAGCTTTTTTGGTTCTTAATTAAAAAGAATGTCAAAGGGTGAAGTTTTTCAAATGGGAAATTCTGAAAATTATTATGAATTTATTCCCTAAATTAGCCAACTAATTAAAAATATAGAAAAAATATATAAAAATAAAACTTAAAGCTTCCTTTTATATAGAAATTTATAGACACAATTTGAAGCTTGAAATCTTCCTTTAAAATCAAAAATAAATCAATGGCCATCAAATCAAGACTTGGCTTTGGCCCTGATCCCACTCAAATGCACTTCGTGCCCGGCTACGCCCACATAAGTACCTGCCCCTTGAAGTAAAAGCGGCAATGTCAATGCACTCGCCCACTTGGCCAGCTTTTGGTTTGGGTTTGGGTTTGGGGGAAAGCATTTTTCCATTTTCCATTGTGTGCTCAGGTCCGGGCCTTTTCCTGCGGCTCCTCCATTTCGCCTCTTGGCACGCACGCATGCAAATTGCCAGACGAAGACGACGACGCCGGCGCTTTTTAGTTATGTAATTAAAACCCAAAACCGGCGACAAGCTTGTACACAAAATACAAAAAAAAAAAGATCCAAACTACAGGTACAAACTACACCTACAGCAACAAGCACACGACAAGTGCACTGGCATTACGCAAAAGGGTAAACTTCAGCGATCGGCCAATTACCAAATCAATTTGACGAGAAAGTTGGCCAAACAATATATTTATATTTTGTGGGTTTTTTCTGCTAAATGAAAAGCCAAATTTTAAAAACTGAAAAATGCCACGCCATGGTGGTCGATCACTGGACACGCAAATTCGCGGTGAAGGATCCCATCAAGCTGAACTGGTCTAGCAAAGAGTGAAGACCCCCAGAGATTCAATGACCACCAGTTTCGTGTCTGGTGTTAATGGTTTTTAGACGGTTTTAGTTGAAAAGTGTGAAAAATGTGTTACAATAAAAGTAATGTTTTGGGAGTTTCCAAATCAAAGAAATTAAAAAAAATTTAATGAAAATTGCAGATAAATTTTCAAAATAAAATAAGTAAATTAATACCTTTAGTTTACCTATACCCAACTAATTTATAGCTATTCTTTTTTGTTTTTAGCCTATAAATTCCCTCATCACTGATCCTTACCTAGCCAACACTCTGTTTTAATTTAAAGTTAGCGGTTTGAGGCGCCATGGCAGGCAAAACGTGACGATTTATGCATATTTGAGTGAAACACTGGCCAGGCCTCAAGTGGCAATGGCAATCACACCTCCTCCCCCCATTTAAACCGAACCCCTCATCACTAAATTCCCCTCCTGAAAATGAAGTAGGCTTGACTTTCATTGATTTTTGCCAGAGCAATTGGCCCTGGCATGTCTTGAATGTCACTTGAAGCGGCGGCGGGTATTCCGCTTATCAATTGAAATTGCAACAATGCGGCAGAAGATGCCTTTGAATACATATATATACATATGCTTATATCAGCTATATAGACTCGACCAGAAAAGGGTCACGAAATGTGGGCTCGGCTCATTTGGATTTCACTTTGAAGTGGAAACCATTAAAGTGGTCGAGGCGTTCCTCCCTTCCTGATTTGCATGGAAAAATTGTGACTAAATTTAGCCTAAAGTCTATATTGCATATGATTTGCCTTCGTTGTTTTGTGTCTGTGTCTGGTGAACTTTTGACCTACACAATAATAGTTTTTCTTTTTTTTTTCAAGTGTTTTTCGATTGGGTAAGTGGTAGCAGAAATTAAAACCATTCAAGTGGGGTTTTTATGGACATTTTGTTAAGATTTTAAAAGCTTAAAGTGCGGTAGTGGCAGTAAAGGAAGCTTGGAGGAGAATGTATTTATGTTGGCTTAATTATAGGCTAAGCTATTTATTTAAATTTAAAAACACGTACTTAAAGAGGTTTATATCTAAGGCGTAAAAAAAGGTTTTCTTTCAATAGAATAGTTTTTTAGGAAATATTTAAGACATTATACACAAGCATTTGAATGTACTATATATAATTTTATACTAAATATTGAGCTAAATAATATTTTCATAATATTATATCTCAACTATTTCCGTAGCCTTTTTTGCAAACATTTTCTGGCTGGCCCCCTTTTCGTAGCTGATTCCGATTTGAATACAATGTATAGTATTTGCCTCCTCATATAAACAAAAAATATAGAACAAAAAGTATACAACTTTTGTGATTTGCTGCTCATTTGCAGTGTATGGCAGCTGGCATCCGTTCTGGCATAGGAATCCGGCATGTAAATTCCATAAATTTATGCCCATGCAGGGATTTCCTGCTCCGCCACCAAAGGCCCTCTCTCTGAATTGCACTGATAAATGCATATAAAAATATTTTATTTATTTATTTATAATTTTCTTTATCGGTTTCTCAACTGGATGGATGGATGGGTTGGCTGGAGAGGTTTGTCCAGTCATTGGATTTGCGACTTGGGAACTGGTTTCGGCCCAGCAAGGCATTTGTTTTGGTCATCTTCGGCGGGTTTTACTGTGACTCTCGGTTTATTGAACCCAAAACATGTGTAAATAAGTTAAAAAGTCAAACCAAGTGCAAGTGAGATATGTAACTGGCCCACCCATAAAGGAGGCGGCGACCAGTCAGCAGTTTTCCTTATCCATTCCAGGCATTCCACAACACCAAACATGTTGCGAAAAAAAAAACACAAAAATATATAAAAAACGAAAAACACAAGTAAGCTTGGTTTTTTCCAAACTCAACAAATTTCTCGCATTTAGTTATACAACTAAATAATTTATGGCTTGGGCAAAAGTTGAACTTTCTAAGCAAGATATTCTATTCAATATGGGCAACGAATTTCACCCAGTTTCAAGTCCAATTCGTAGGCAAATTTACATGCCCGGGTACAAATGAGGAAGCTTATCATTAGCTGCGTTCAATTCAAAGTAAATACAAATACTTTGGCAGCCGGCCATTCATTAGATGGCTTTTTGTTGTCCGCACAATGAGAGAAATGTGGAGGGAACTGTCGCCTGTCGTCTGCATAAGCGGCATTTAAATCATACGCCCCATAATACGAGGTAGTATAGCTTAACTATACAATATTTATAATGCACTAATCGCCGACGATCGGTGCTTATGTAAGCCACATAAGCAGACGGCGATGATGATGACTGTTTTAGACCCGTTTAAAACAGTCTTAGTTCAGGGTGGGTAAAAGTTCCGCAAACACTTTCATTTGTTGCACAACTTTTGATTTTAAACTAGGGATAGATGTCAAGATAGAGAGAAAATGTCCTATAATATATATTGTTAAGAATATCGCAATCAATAAAAGTTATTACTCAAAGAAATTATCGAACTTTATCGAAAGAAAAAATAGTAATTAAAAAAACAAATTATAAGAAAATATAAATTTCTTATTAGTTTTCTAACTCTTATACATTTTTATCGATAATGTAAAACAAAATATCGATTTCTTCCATTGATATCGCAAAGTCAAATTACAAAATTATCTAAAATATATCGATACATTTTTTATTTGTTCTAAAGTGAAGGCTTACTTATAGTAGAATATATATAATATGACTTTTTAAGACAAGAATAAATGTTTTTCTTTATTTATTTTGTTAAAGATTTTTTATTTTTCTATTTTATTTTTTAATAGATTTTTCCCATTTCATGTTTTATAATTACAAAATAAATTGCTATAACTGAAAACACCTGACATGGCACGGAAAACGCTGGTTTCCACAATGGAGCAGGTTCTGACCCTTGAGTGTTTTAACCTATGAAGGTCATAAGCCACCTGGTTTCCACATTGTTGGTAATCTGTGTTGGCCAACTCAACCAGAAGTACAAGAATAACCAGAAACAACCTTGAGGACAATACGAAACAGAAAAAAAAATCCCCCTGAGCCGGCATAAAAATAATTGCCCTAAAAGCAGGAAAAGCAAGTGCAGCAAAAAACCAAACAGAGAAAAATGTGGAAAAGTGAGGAAAAAAAATACAACACAAAAGACAAAGACACAAAAAGTTCCCACGCAGCAAAAAGAGATAGAGATATAATCATATAGGAAACTTATCCAGTTCTTGGTCATGTCTCGTTGTTCAGCGAATAATTACCCATCGAACTGTGCCTGAAAGAAAGTAAAAGAAAAACCAAGAAAAGCGTGCACACATTTTTGGAAAATTGTGAAAGGAAGCTAAGACTGGCAAGGCCATGTTTAGATACCCTTTTGGTAATAGAGATTTTTAGAAAGAAGAATCTTGAAAAATCTTAGAACGATCTATGATAATATTTCTTTGTTTTTATCCAAGTTCAATTGTTAAAAGAGGTTGTTAAAACTATAAATAAAATATAATATAATGCCTAATACTAATCTTAAAACTGTAAAATACCTTTTACCAATAGTGTTACCCCTTGAAAGAGTATCCAAAAAGCAAACAATCGAACGAGTGTCCACGCCAATGACAAACATTTGCTGAAAGAATATTGTAGATTGTGGAAGATGCTTCAAGATGCTTTAATTGCCGACAGTAGTAGCCCCGATATCTTCTCATTTACAGAGATGCCTTGGAAAGTTGACAGTTTCAGTGCAGTTTTTCAGTGGAAAATTGGGTGTCCAAGAGACGAGATGGGGATGGGGGATTCTGCCATGTGTGGCTGGGGCAACTTTCTAAAAAGTACTTAGCACTTTCAATTACAATTGTACAATGTGTGCTGCTGGCAGCATCATCCGCCATAATAACAGCAGAATCTGGCAAGCTAATTGCGTTTATGGTAGCGACGGCAGTTTTCCATTGTGTGTGCAATGGGAGAGTGTGAAATATGTGTTAATTACACGACGTCAAATGGCCATCGTAAACTACAAGTGTCTCTCTCATTAATTGCTCAATTGTCAAGGGGATCGGAGATCCCAACGAAAATCTCCCGGGGTCAACAAACTTCTATTTGGCCAAAAGTCCAACACTGCCACTCGACGACACACCCATTTCATAATCTTCGGCTTGACATTTATTGCCACAAGCGAGGACCTAAGCTGGAAAACAAGTTTTCAAAGAACGAAATCGATGGCCTGTGGGCTGAAATGCACCGATTGCGGAATTACAGATGGCGTGGGCTCTACAAAGTTTGGTCTTAAATGGTATTTTATATCACAATTGCTGAAATCTTGCCTGCGATATGATCATTAAAATGTTTAAGAAATTGAACAGGTGCCAAAGGTTTTATATTTTAAATTTATTATTATTTTATATTAGTGTTAAAACATAATTTATGCTTTTAATCTATAATTAGAAAGCTATTCTTTTCTTACATTATTTTGCTTTAAAAATTATTGTATTTTTTAAACCTGCTTTGGCAACAAAGATTTAAGAAAAGTAACCTTCTTAATTTACAAATCAACCCAAATCTAAAATTTACACAAATTTTGTATGACTATTTACGTCTCAATTTACTTCTTGTATATATAAAAAAAGGAATGCCCATTGGGCTACTGAAATTCATTGTTAAAACCCTATTACAAAAATAATTCCCTACCGACACACACTCGTCATTCCCTTGAGATCTTTTCAACGATCTTCAGCCACAAAAAAATGTGTCAAAACATTGTTGATTACCAACTAAAGTTCGGGGGAATAGCAGTTTGTCTTGTCTTCATTCGAGGGCCAGTGGAGATGATGCCCAAACCCAACTTTCATTCTGGTGAAAAACAAAAGCCTCGGCTTACAAAAGTTTTGCAGAACAAAGAATAAATTCAGACATGCTGCAAAAAAATAAAGGTTACTGACATGTCAAATGAATGTTTGTGTCTTTATGCCAGTAGCCTTTTTACCCATTTACCGAATGCGAAATGCAAAAACAGTGGAGCTGACAGAGCTGTCTATTTGCTCAGAACTTCAGACACACAAAGCTGGCACATTGTGATTGCCAAACGGAAGCGAGTTTAGTTGGTACTTCGCTATGTTCCTGTTTGGTTTTATTTTGCCAGTAAGTTAGTAAGTGTGTCAGCTGTAGCAAGTGCTAACAACATAGTCACACCCCCTTATAGGCCCTCCCTCCCTCCCTATTTAGCGCTTCTGGCCAAAAATGAATGAAATTTGCAGAAAATATTTGTGAAAAGAACAGAGAAGAGAGAAAAGGGGCGTATTAATTGATGATTTATAAGCTTGTAACAAATATTTAATAATATATTAATATTGTTATATTGTGGTAGATTTTTATATCAATTAATTATAGAAGAAATTTTATAAATAATTAAACATTTAATTATTTAACTTTAATTTTCTTATGTTAATTTTTGCCTGTGCATCGTGCAAGTTTCTATTTATGCAAATGTAGTTTCTCTATAAAGATGAGAGCTCCCCATAAGTGATGGCCGAAGGGAATGGCAAGAGGGTGTTGTCGATGTGCAAATGATTTTGCTGTAAACAAGTTAAACTCTGAATGAAGCTACCCGAGACAAAGTTGAATGGGCGGACTGAAAAGAGCTCTCCAACAATTGGTTTGTTTCCATTATGCAATAGAGCAAAGTGCATCAGCACCAACTCCGGCCAGTAACAGAAACAATTGTCGACAATAATTGTCACAAAAAAAAGTAACTAAAATTAAAAAAATGTTTGAAGTTGAACATAAAAGAGGAGAAGCTGTTATATTTTTTCTAAGCCTTGGGTTTGACTTCCATGTGGGTGTTCTCTGGTGTGGGCGTTTCCGAGTTGGTTAAATATAGACTCCCAATTAATTGATGATTTCATTGAAGTCATGATCATTTTGGATATTAAGTAACTTAGGGTTGGTTTTTTTTAATTTATAAAAACATGCTCCAAATTCCTTTAAAAAATGAAGCAACTTGGCATTTAATATATGAAAAATATTTAAATTCGTTAAAGTAGGTCTAGTAAATTCCTTTAAATAATTAAACAAAATTAAGCAACTTAACATTCATATTTAATTCAGTTTTAGGAGGTCTATTAAATGAAAGAATAATAAAAAGCTTATTATCTTGTGCGTTAGGTCAAGCTGATAAGCCCAAAAAACACACTACTAATCTGTATTATACTCAGATAAGTACAAGATTATCACTTAAATCTGTTGGCTCGATGATAAAAAGATACTTTATCTGTGGAAGCCTAAAAGATAAGTACGATAAAAACCAAAGTTTAAAACCAAATAAAAAATAAGCTTGGAATTATAAATATTACTTTGATAAATCATCTTTCTATTTGCCAAAAAGAATACTTTTATAAAACTGCCAAAAAAAAACTCTCAATGTTTGTAGAAAGAGAAACCATCTAAGCCAGACTGACAAAAGGCCCTTCAAAAACCCAGTTGACAATATTCCAAGTTCCCTTTTTTTGATTTCGTTAAGCTTACACCGCGTCCAACGAAAATCTCCACAATAGTTTACACCTTTCACTTCCACCAAAGAGAGTTTCTCCTATGGACTTACAACCCATCAATGATCAGGCACTCGTGATTTGGCACCTGTCTCGGTTCTTTCACATTTGTTTCATTCACAGTTCTCTCCGCAATGTTTGTTTTTCGCAACAAAATAAGCCTTTGTCTGCTTGTAATTTATCAGTGCATAAAAATCTGCAGCAGGCTGGGTAAATTAATATCCCATATGAGGTGAGAACCGAAGAGTGTGTGAGTTCTTGGTAAATAAAAATATTGTTTATTTTGGTCATGACTTTCAACAGCCGCAAAATTCTTGTGAACAATAAAATAGACAAAAATAAACCGGCACAATGATTTAAAGCTTTCATTTATTTATTTATTTGGAGGGTTGTTGGCTTTGTCCGACAAACGAGAGCGAATTTTCAACAATTTAATTTAAGCGAAACAAATTGAAGGTTTATTCTACAATAATTTGGCGTGCTCATTGCGAAAGGAAGTACATATAGTATGTTACACTAGGCTACGCGAGAAATGTAGCTTTATAATTCTATTTTAAAAAACTCCTAAACAAACCCCCCTAAGTTATGATATTTAATTTATTTCTTTCAATCTAGCAGCTTACTTTATAGAATTCGTAAGTCAATAATTTTTACCACGTGACCATGATGTATTTATTATATTTTTAAACATCCTAGCAACACGGCACGTTGTAGTCTTAAAACTCAATGGGGGGTTGTCCATGAGTCAAGCCATAGAACGCATTCAACCATTCGGATGATTGCACCTGCCGATGCAAGGGGGAAAACTGGAAAATGCGACTCATTCTCACTTGAGACTAAGACCAGTTTGATGGCGATACTTTATTTTTTGACGTAGGGGATCGTGTTCGGAGCTCGGCTTTCAGGTACAAGCTGCAGGTACAGCTTCAGGTACACAGGTTTGGGTTCTGCTGCTGCGAAGCACACGATTTCAATGTCAATATTTACACGACAGTCGCACCAATAAACATGAAACATAAAAAAGCCAGCATGCTCTTTTAATTGCTTGTCTCGGAGGAGACTTCTTCCTAGTTTGTCCAGTCGGTGAAATATGCATAAAGAAAGTTTATCGCTTGAGAAAAATCAAATTCAAATGCTCATGACATATTAAAATTAATCACGCCAGCTTGCAAAAAAGGAGCGCCATCAAAAATAACGAGAGTGTGAATAGTCGAGCACCGCAGAGATGAGAAAAGCTGGAAAAAGCGAGTCAAGGTCAGATTGGGGAATCGATAAAAGTTTGTCGTCGCCGCCTGGCTCGGAAAAATGAAAATGGAAAACGAAGGAGGACACATTGAGGTCACCGGTTATTGTTATTGCTCCGGGGCTAGAACGCATATCAAGTAACTGACATTGCTCCAGATATTAATAATGTAGAGAGGACTAAAAAAAAATTAAGTAATTTATAAATTCTGTGGGTTTAGTTTGATTTTTGATAATATATAAAATGAATTTTCACGCTGTCATTATGTAATTCCCTAAAAAAGTTTAATAGATTTATACCAAAATGAGAAACCAATCACATTTTTATTTGTAATACGCAAAAATGAATGTTTTATATTGCATATATTTCATCATAAAATATATATTTTTACCGCAATGGAGAGACTGCGCTGAGAGCGGCCAGTGCAGTTCATCTAAAATGATACAGAAAGAGACGAGGGAAATGTTTGGGTCAGTATTACAAGCTCTGTTATTAATAGCCAAAGGTTGATCAGATGATGAAAGATATAGTTGGATGACCATGATACTATAACAACCGTGATATGAACAAACAGAATCGGAACTGAGTGGAGCTCATTAAAGCGTAGACATCATCGCACGTCAACTCGGGGAAATGCTCAAACCAAAAAATAAAAGTTGGGAAACGATATTTCCGTTTGGGGGTTTGGGGGTACAAAAAAAACTTTGACCGAGACACAGAATAAAATCACGGAAAGCACAAAATAAACAATAAAGAGCAGACGCGAAAAAAGATACAGCTAGCAACAATAAAAGCACATCAAAATAAATCAAATAGGATAGAATAATTTAAGGGTTCCCGACTATTTAATGCCCTAGGTGAAGATGAAGATAATGAAATGGTTAAAAATGTAAATATTATAATTAATATATAAGCCAATAATTTACAAGTTTACATTCATATTTGTAAATAAAAATAATATAAGTGGAAAATGTAAATCAAATATCAAAAAATAAAACCCAAAATTGGAAATAGTTGTAAACTAAATTTACTATTTTATATATTTTTAAAAATATTTTATTTTCATTGAAGAATTTTAGTAAACTAAATAATCCAAATAGTCCTCAAAAGTCTTCTTAGTTGGTATTCAGCATGCTTTGGTTTCCAAAATTCGTATATCCCCAATCTATCAGAAATCATATAGGGTAATGCCAGTAGAAAATCACTTGAGCCATGACCATTTTACCTACTCCACTTCCTACTCTAGACTCCCCTCTCACCCTTCACCTATTTTTTACCCACTTTAAACTAACATAAATATATGTATGTAAGTATTTTTAGCTTTCAAAAAGCAATAAAAACGACATTAAAAAGAGGAAATCCCCAGAAAGTTTTCAGGGTTGTGACACATTAAATAAAACTAGAAATTAAAATTGTAAGTAGTTAAACAAATTAGATGTTTATTACGTGTGCTAAATGATAATTTGTAATGTAATCAAATGGATTTATCGAACAAATAAAGCCGAAAATTCCCAGCAAAATCTCAGCCACAGTGAATTTTGCTGTCTGAGTCGAGATTTGGGTTGGTGTTTATCAACTTATAAGGAACCTCTTTATATACATACATAAATTTATATATATATTGTGTATTTTTGTATATAGAGGTGTTCAGCATAATTGGGAGATGAGGTCATGACATAAAAGGTAGAGGCTGCCTTGAAATTCTTAGGAATTGGAATACTCCAAGCTATTTCATTCTCATAAATCATTCGGCTTCTTAAGAATTTAAATCTGTGAAAATATTGTTTTAACCTTTTATTTTAGATTACTAATACTAATAATAGTTGAAATCAAGGCTTTTACTGTTTCTTAAACGCTTTCTAATAACCAACTTGAAAGGTTTATTCAATAGTAAATAACTATTTTTAAAAGCCTTGAGTTTAAATTAGTCAACAGGTTGCAGTTTAAATCACTTTAAGTTTCCTGAAACTCATTTACTTTTATAAATTCCATGGTATACTGTTTCCTCAAATATCTTCTCTCATTATAAAGTCGCAATTCGCTGACGGTAAAATAATTCCAGCTTCTCCAGGTCTCCCCTTCAAGAGCCCCTTAAATTTTTAATGCCAACCGCACAGACGATATTTACTTTGATATCGGATAACAGACTGTGTGCGGCACATGTGCGAAGCAATAACTTGGCAAGTATTTTAACAAACAGGCCGAAAACATATAAACAAAATGGTGTGTATAAATAAATTGAAGGGAACCATTAAAATTAACAAAGAAACAGGGTATGTAAGTTGGGGTTAAGTAATGACCTGACACATAAGCTCTTTATCTTTACGGATATTTATAAATGTTTGTTAAATTTGTTAAGTTCATTATGTTGACCCGCTGAACTATATTAAACCAACAAATTGTTGGGGGCTATAATGAAATATTTAATTAGTGTGTTGGGAGAGCGGGAGAAATTTTCCTAAAAAAAAATACTGTCATTTTGGATGTGCAAATCCCCATGACAGCATGGAAAAGTTTGAAGAGAAGAGCTGACGACGACCCACTGCAACCCACTCAACCACCAAAACCACTCTTCTTTTTATTGCCGATGAATTTATCTGTGCACTGAAAAAAAAAGTTATTTGTTAAGCAGTTTTAAAGATTTATATTTGAAATACAAGTTTAATATATATAAATTTCTTGTAGTTTTCTATTTTTGAAGATGAGCTCCATATCATTTCTACTTTATATGTATCTATTAACTGAAAGGTATCTTCAAGATACTTTTCTTACAGCTAGCGTATCTTTATTAGTTTTTCGATATATAGAAATATATATTACTTTTTTAAATAACTTTTTTTTTCCAGTGCAACTATCGACGCCTGTGTTAGATACCCATAAGCAATGCTTATTATGGTTTGATTGCCTGTCGGATGGTTGATTGCTGCTGTAAGTCAACAATTGCTTATCATTTTGGCTTCGACTCTCACTTTACGCACTAATTGAATTACGGATGAAGGTGGGATAGGAGAAGGAAGAGGGAGCTAAAGAGGAGAACAGAATGACAGAGTGGAGAAAGAGGAACCAGAACCACACCAACACACTGTTAATTGACATTGGAAGCGTGGCTAATGTCGCTCTAATATGATTTTCGTTGGTCTGTAATAATGCAATTAGTGGGTACTATCAATAGGAGGAAATGAGGAGCTCACAGACACCATATTCCCGCCTTCGTCATTGGGTGGCAACACGTGGGCCGAAGCCCTCGAATAATGAAGTCACACCCCAAGTTCAAAACTGGTCTGGAATGTTTACACATTTACAGGGCAACGTCTGTATAGAATATCTTTAAAATGTTTAGATAAATACTTATATGAAGATACACTGGTTCTAGAATAAGTTTAAACACTAAGTTAATTTGTTATATGTATGTATGTATTTTTCTTATCAAGTTAGTATTCTTAGTGGCACCCAACGAATAAAACTGAAACTCAATGTAAAGTACTAAACTTTCTGATAAGAAACTTGAGTTTTTCTGGAAGTCAAGGCCTGTAGATTAAATAAGTATTTAAATATTAAAACTGCTTTGAAAACTTTAAGTTTATGAGCAAAAATAAACTGTCATAATTATTTAAGCCAAATAAGACCTAAAATATCTCTCAATGTGCCACCCTAGGGAGTTGATACTGTATTCTACAATGAACCTCATTATCGTTCAACATGAATATAAACAAAAGTGGAAGCTGTGGAATTTTGAATCTCACGGCCTTGGCGGATTCTCTTGGGAGTTCTCGCCGGGTCTGGCCTACGGAGCTAAGAACCTGCATCTAAAAGATACAAAACAAGTTTTCCCTTTCCCTCGCACTATATCTTAAATGTTGATTCTTCTTATGCAACGACTGATGTATGAAATATTTTCCCTTATAAAACATTATGATCTTGATGATATGTGCTAAGTGAAAAGCAAATATTATTAAAATTCAAAACATATTGGATGTGTGCCAACAGAAGGGGAAAATATGTCTAAAGGTACAGTTGAGGTTAACAAAATAGTGGGGTCTTTATAAAAATAGAAAATAAAAATAATTAAAAAAACATTTTATTTTATAAATAATTATACCTATTTGTTTTAAGACTACAAAAATGTTGTATTCATATATATTATTTTAAATGTTTTAGGCGAATTTTAGGACACTTATTTTTAATTATAAATTAATTTATAAAGACCCAAAAATAATTACATATTTTATTTTTGGTTTTCTAAAGTGAATTTCTAATTATTATTATTCATTCTGTAGAATCTATTAGATTTAATATCTTGACCACAACTGTATATTTTTGAATGTGTGTTGCAATGTAGAAAATGTTTACGTTTGAAAGTGGGAAATTCTGTTGAATAAACCAAAAAACACAAAGAGTAAATTTGCATTCAGACAAGTTCTATATAATTTAATTTTAGTTTCATGTATAAGCATCCCCCACGCATTTGGAAAAAAAAAACTACAAAAAAATAAGGTAAACAAAACAAAGGTGACATGCATTGCTGGAGACAAACCCACACACACACATAAAAGAACTGCACTTTTGAAAACGAAAATAAAATAGTGAAAACAGAGGGGAGAGTGAGCGAGAGGGGGATAGAAGGGAATAAAAACAGTGCTTAGTTGTAGGAACTTACCAAAACGGCGCTCTCTCGGACCAGCTGAGATACATTCTCTCTCATTTGCACCGCCGAGCCGAGCTTATTCAAGCCCCGCGTAAATTTTCGCTCCATTCTGCTCTCCCTGTCGCCGTCTCTCTCGTTCCTTAGGGATCAAAAGAGTTGAAACAAACAAGTTGTTGTTGTTGTTTTGCAAAAACCGGCGGCGATTCAAAAATAGAGAGACACACACAAGCACACATACACGCGGGTAGATAAACGCACGTACACACACACGCACAAGTGGACAGGATGCGCTGCCGACTGCGCAGCAAACGTCGCTGCCAGCGATGACTAATTCGTTATCCTTTTTTTCCTTTTGCCTTTTTTTTCTGACTTTCCGGCAATTTTCCCTTGAAATATCCGCACTTCTAAGAAGTTACATGACAATTTCTGGATGAAGGATTCAGGAACTTCCTTTTAATTCATGTTATACACAAAAACACTAACACAAGCACGTGAAAATTCCCACGCCCCTTTTTTGTTGAGGGCGAGGAGAAGCGTTGCTATTTTGCAAAAACAACGCACACACAGGGCAGGCTCGAAGCATCCCCGCAGAAATCATAAACAATAAATTCTTTAATGAACTAAACACAGCTGTTTACACCGTTTTATTTGCACTGAATGAAATATTTATTTTGTTTTCTCGTTTCGGAACGGCGTTTGTTTAAAACAAATTGTATCGGCGTATCTCTCGTATATATAATTTCGATTTGCCGCCCCCGAAATAATTTTTCCGTTTTTTTTGCCGCGCGATATTTTCACTTCACACTTCACTTAATATCTTAATTTTTATATTCATTCCCGGCGATTTATGTATTTTTGTTAATTTTTATAACAGAACCGCTTTCTTGCAAAAATTTCGAATTTCGAATTGGTGGTCAAAATAGTCAGCTAAGGGAACTCTTGTTGTTTGTTGTCCGCACACCTCGTTCCTCGTTCGATAAACAATAAACAATAAATACTACTTCTATAGTACTATCTACTAGTTTCTTGTTTTAAAATATGGTCCTAAAAAATATCAAACGTGAATCCCCTAAAAAATCTTAAAATTAGAGCCTAACAAACAGCGTTAACAGAATTTTCTGTTAATGAGAGCTTAACAGGTTTTTGTTTATGGAATTTCCAGAGTGAGAGCGCAACAGAGCTCGTTAACAGGTTTTTGTTTATGGAATTTCCAGAGAAGCAACAGCACTCAAACCGATCCTCTCACTCAAGCTGCCCACTCGCTATCTACTTGTTTCTTGTTTAAAAATATGGACCTAAAAAATATCAAACGTGAATCCCCTAAAAAATCTTTAAATTAGAGCCTAACAGACAGCGTTAACAGAATTTTCTGTTATTGAGAGCTTAACAGGTTTTTCCAGAGTGACAGCAACAGCATCGTAAAGGTTCGAGTCTTGGCTAGATGTAGATAATTAAAAAACGTAGTTTTTAAAAAATGTAAAAACTTAATAAAATTGTTAAAAATTGTCTCAATAAATTAGACAGGCGGACAAAATTTAAAATAAATCTAAAAGACGGTTCTTGTTATCAAAACAAAACATACACTTATTTTATTTATTTATCATCAAAATATTTGTAATATTGTAATATCTTAAAATATATTTTTAATATACTACATTTTATCAATTGAAACACTTAATGTAAATAAAATATTAAAAAAAATTTTTTGTAATACTTTGAGTTGAGTTCTTTATTGGCTCTTGTTAATAAATCACTTGAGAAAAATAATCTGTCATGGTTTTTAGTAATTAACACGAATTTACAAATTAAAAAATGCAATAACATAATATTAATCTCTTAACTGTACAGATTCCTCTTCTTGGTTCTTATCAAACTCTGCAATTCGTGGAAAAAAATATTAATACTAGGGAACTCAAGAAACTGCGAAATTATTTTTCGTAGAATATTTTTCCATATAAAAAAAGAAGATCGTTATCTTTTATATTGCATAGCTATTAACCTATAAATACAGTGCATAAATAGCATTCCAAGTCAGTGTTTAACAATAAATTCAGAATGTTGGGTTACTCGGCAGTAATATTATTCTCTCTGGCATTGCCAGGACTCCAGGCGGCGGCCCGTCCTCCAGCAAAGTTCGAGTTGATCGGATCCAGGTCCTTCTACATCGAAAAGAACACAACGCTTGATTGGGTCGAAGCTGCAAGGACATGCCGTCGGATGGGCGGCGAACTGGCGACCATCCAAAGTCAGCAGGAGCTTCATCAAATCGTACCAAAACTGAAATGGGACTCTAAATATTGGCTGTCTCTTAACGATTTATTACATGAGGGAACATTCGTTTCTATATCCTCCGCCCAACGAGAACCCTTCTTCAACTGGAGAAAAGGGCAGCCCGACAATTACAACTTTAATGAACACTGCGTGATGGCAATTAACTTTTACATGTACGACAGTCCATGTGATTCGAAGGCTCGTTTCATTTGCGAGGCATAAGGTGATGTAAACATCATTATGTGAAAAATATAATAAAGTAAAAAAGAAGAAAGCTGATCTGTTGAATTGCATATGTATTTTTAATAGAACGTAAATTTAAAAGGGGACTTTTAAGATTTTTAATGCTCATGGAAACTTCACCAAACGACTTACATTGGTAGCTTTGAACAATGCTTGTCAAACGGCGGCCCTCTGTTAAGGCATCTGCTAACTGTAGGCAGTAGCTGTCATACTGTATAAACTGAAGAAAAGGTCAAAAATATAACTTAATATTAATCTCTTAATTGCACAGATTATTATACCCTTGCAGGGTATTATAATTTCAGTCAGAAGTTTGCAACGCAGTGAAGGAGACCTTTCCGACCCTATAAAGTATATATATTCTTGATCAGTATCAACAGCCGAGTCGATCTAGCCATGTCCGTCTGTCCGTCTGTCCGTCTGTCCGTCCGTCCGTCCGTCCGTCCGTCCGTCCGTCTGTCCGTTTCTAC
>VNKB01016018.1:0-23654 GCA_008042735.1 Drosophila leontia | reverse complement strand
ATATATAGCAGTGAGAGCATATAGAAGACTATATGCAAAGTTTCATTCAGATAGCTTTAAAACTGAGGGACTAGTTTGCGTAGAAACGGACAGACGGACGGACGGACGGACGGACGGACGGACGGACAGACGGACAGACGGACAGACGGACATGGCTAGATCGACTCGGCTGTTGATACTGATCAAGAATATATATACTTTATAGGGTCGGAAAGGTCTCCTTCACTGCGTTGCAAACTTCTGACTGAAATTATAATACCCTGCAAGGGTATAAAAATATAGCTTTGAATTGGAGGTCTAATAAAAATCAAATAAAAAAAAAACTTCTTGGGATTAAACCAATCTAAACAAAGTTTCCCTAAACTGATTTAAAAATAATTAAGTGAATTTTTAAAGAAATCTTTACATATTCCCCACTATTATGACTGCAATTGTTATTACGATTGCCTTTATAACTCCAACTTACATATTTAGGTTCTCCAGTTGAACCTTTTGTAATTGAAACTATTGTTTTTGGTCCAGCTCACTTATTTCCCCAAGCGCTTTATATCAATCACTCAATAAAAACTCAACGATCAATCAATTTCAACCGGAGACCGCGAGGAGGATGCAGATTCCCATCGAAGCCTGGGCTTTTGTTTGGCAACCCATCCGAATACCATTTCCAATCAGAATTGAAACGTCAGTGGATAATAAACTTCAGGTGTCAGTGCAATCTCCGCTTGACAAACTGACAGTCCGAATATCCTTTTTTCCTATATATATATAGCTATTATCGCCACTTGGCAATCATTCAAAGTTTCGCTGGCGACTGTATCTGTATCTCTATTTTTACTTTTTCCGATTTCATTTTCAGATATCAACGGATATCTGTGGGTTTTTGCCTGCGATTGTGAGGCTCATTATGGGAGTGGGTATTTTTATAAGGCGGCGGGACACAAAAAGGTTTTTGCTATTGGAAATTTTCACTTTGTTTGTGCGACGTAACAACCTTGGGCTGTGAAAGGGAAACTTTAATTGTCAGACAATTGGAAAAGCCCAATTAAATTGATTGTTTAAGTGGTAATTAAGAGGAAATACTTCTGTGGTTTGTTTGAATGTATTTCTAGATTTATTTATGTTTAATAAAAAATATGCTATTACTTATTTTAAAGTGCTTAACATTCTCTTAGATGTATCCTATCAACTAAACTCGTACCAATTAAATTTCAAACTCTCCACAAAACTCAACTAAAACTTCATTTAAACATCACGCAAATAGCTGGTAATTTGTCTAAGCGGCCAAAAAGGAATAGAGCCAAGTTTGGAGAACGGTAAAGCAAACATTTTTCCCCTTGTATCTCAGCTGACAGATCACTTTGCTTGAAGTATTGGCAAATATTTGTTTGTTTACTTTGATTAAATTTTGCCGTCTAAAGCGCTTTCATTTCGCAATTACTCAGCGGGCGTAATATATCTGTAGGATGTTCGTTCCAATGTTGGCTGTAATTTCTGCAAGTTCAAAGTGCTTAGTAGAGTCTGAAAAGAGTTCGAAGTGATGGATGCACAGGGGGAAAAATAGAGGGGTTTAAGAACTGAATTTAAGGTTTAGAATTTGGGATTCACAGGTAAAGCAAATATTTAATAATAATTTAGGAGTATATTTTCTAAAAACAGAACAAGAGTTCATATAATTTAATTCAAATATTTTCTTTGTTGTTTTCTTTATATTTTCTTCTCTGCAGGAATCTTGGTCTGATGCCCGCTAATTTGCCACTGAGTGGATGACTTGACTGGGGAGTTACCTTTGCGTTGACCGGGTCGCCGCTCATCTTCCCGGCGTAATTTAAACTAAATCGGTTCGCTGGTTGAGCTGCGTAGAGCACCTTGAGAGTTCCCTGGTCTGGCCTGGCCTGGCTTGGCCTGGGCCTGGGCCTGGGCCAGGCTAACACGTACACGGAGACACACACACACGCAGGCGGTGGGAGCCCGTTGCATGTGCAAAAAGCTGGAGCCCCGTCTGTCCTTCTCAGTCTCCTCGTAATAATCAATTATTTCTGTGTAATTTATGGTAATGTTCAGTCATGATGGATTGACTGCTCTAATGTCGCTCTAAATCTTTGTAGCTCGCTTGCCGGAGTACGTAGTGCGATCCTACTGAAGCCAAAAACCAAAGCCACAGCCAATGCCGCAGCCAAAACCCAAACTCAAAGCAAACCAGAGCAACCAGCCAGACGCGCGGATCGGAGCAGATCAGGCCGGGGCAGGTGCAATTGCTCAGCGTGGAGAGATGTTTCTGCGTCTCCCACTAAAGGCCCGACTGTCTACCAAACAGCCGAACTGCAACCAGCCGGGCAGGTCGTTGGACAATGGGGAATATTATAAAATATTTTCAAGGGATTTTGGGTTATGGAAATAAAGAATATCTTAGGAAGTTTATAAGAATAATTTTATTCCAATATAAATATAATAAAATAGATAATTCTAAGATATAAGATATATTTAAAGAATAGAACAAAAATAATATTTATAACCATAAAAATACCTGTAAATCCCATTGTACCAGTTCGCTTCCCTACTTCCGCCAGCGCCCCCCGCCGCTATACACCTAGCCTTGCCCCACAGAGGTAATATGTAGCATATGTTTTCGTAAGTTTTTTCTTGTATTTTGTTTAATGGCAGCTTAGATTACACGGGACTGCGATGGGCAGGTGGTGGGGTGGGATGGTAAGAGGGTTTCGCATGTTGGCCGCAGCTTCCAAAGGGGAATCTCCTCCTCCTCTCCCGCTCTATCTTCTTGTAACTTATGTTTAAAATTGCTCTGTGATTTTCGTGGCGAAATTAATGTTAAATAAGCTTTTAGTTTATGTCCCGCCACAGCGTTGATCAATTTCTCAGTCACCTGGTCCGCACTCATCTTCCTTGCTTTTTTTGCTGCCTCTTTTTTTGCCCCTTCTAAGCCTGGTTCCTTGCCATGGAGTGTGTTTGTGTTGGCCGTTGTTAGTTGGCTATGTGCCTTGTTTATGTGTAAATTATGCTTGTACACATTTTATCCACAATTGTGTATAAATTATAGACGAATTATTATGTTTGCTGTTGCGCTTACATATTAATATAGCACCAAAAAGCCGCCTTCTAACATTTGAAATTCAAACGAAGGTAAGAGGGTTTTTAACTGAAGTTGAACTAAGGTTTTAGCAAAGAAGGGAAGTATATTATATAGAATTTCATGTATTTAAAGTAGGTTACAGGATTTTTAGGGGTGCAGTATAGTCTAAATTCATTTTAGTTTATTTATTTAAAGAGTTAAATAATCTGTTAGGTTATTATAATACTAAATACTAGTAAACATAAAAGATAATAAATGCAATTAGAGCCCGTAAACATTTTTTCTCTATGATTTTTAAGACAAATATGCTCTGCAGCCTCCTTTGTAGGACATCCTAATGGACAGCTCTCCTTGGGGCTCTTGTTATTTTAGTTACGATATTCGCAAATGGCTCTTGGTGAGGGCGGAGCGGAATATATTTGGCTTTAAAGAGTGCTTGGGCATTAGTTCCAATGGCAATTGCTGTGAACTGCATAAAAATGATTTGGCATGCAGTGGCAGAGAGCGAAGACAATGCACAGACCCCCGAAAGGCCCTCAAGGGACTGCTTAGTACACAGAAAAATAATAACTAAAAAAGTGAAAAAAATTATAAAACAATGTATAGTATCTATGACATTTCCACTTTCTGACTTATACTTTTACAAAAAATATTTAAATGATATTAAAATTCTTTTGGTGTTATTAAACATTTACCCTCAGTGCAGGTTGTTGTGGGTTAAGAGCTTCAAGTTTCGCTTTGCAGGAAGTAACATAAATGGTTAGGGCCTGGGAAAGAGCGATAGAACCAGGCCTTTATACCTAGGGGATCCTTTTGGCTATCCGTGGTGTTATGCAAATACCTGGGGAGCATCATCGCCACCAGCATCAGCTTGAGGCAGATCCAGGCTCCTAGCTTCAAGGCACCACCCTGTGTGCAGCACAATGGCTACCGTGCGCGTGCAACAGAACACGTACAAAACAGCAGCTGTTTAACATTTATTTGCCTATTTATTAATTTCATGTAACATTTTTTCCTAGGAAAAGTTCCACAATGCGAAATCAAAGCCAAAAGGCAACAAGCTCGACGCATTCTCTTGACGCCAGGCAGTCGCCTCAGATAGGTTCGGTCTCGGATTCGGGTCCGGGTTCAGTTCCAGGGTCTGCGCAATGTCCAAGCTCCCAACTCCAGCCGGGGCCAACTGTTTTTTTTGTTTTTTTTAGCCAAGACAATAAGCCACGAGCCCGGGGGGAAACTTCGGGAGGGACTCTTTGCCATACTTCTCCCACTATTTGACTCGGCCTGCTCTCTGCTGCTGCTGCTGCTGTTGTGGCAGTGGCTGCTGCGACTTTTTGCTGCCACAAAAAGTGTCGTGACCCCAGCCAAGGCATTGCATATGGCCGGGATTGTGGGAGGCTTTAAAGGCTCTGAAGCCTCTGGAGGCTCAGCAGGATGGAGGAGATCCAAGGGGACAGTGGTACAAAAATTACATGTTGTTCCTGTTGAAATGTTTTGTTTTGTTTGCACAGCATTCCCATTGTCGTCGACGTTTATATATAAATTTCTTTGCGTTGTTTACCTTTTTAAAATACACTTTCAAAGGGAGTCCCTTGTTCAAGTTGATGGATAAGTTAAGGATCAAAAGTACTGAGGAAATTATTGCAATATTTGTATATATAGGTTCTCATTTATCTATAATTTATAATAAAAAAACATATTTATTAGTAATACAAATGTATACAGATAAAAGAGAATTGTCGGAAATAATTTTAAAATTATTCTTTAGTTCTTATTAGTCTTCAAAAAATAAATAAAAACATTATTTAAAACAAGGTTCAATTTAAAACTTTAAGTAAAATAGCCAAGCGTCAGACATTCCTTATGACTTCAATTTTTAATCTCTTTTGGAAGAGTACATGAAATTCGCTAATATATATCTTCAGCCATGACCACGGGTCTTTTATGTGATTTTAGCCTTTTGGCTAATATTAAAGGCTTAAAGGAAATATGTAACAGTCCTCGTGCTGCTCCTGCAGCCTCAGCCAGGAGTCGTCTCTGGCCGGTCGTTGTCGCTTACATAAGCATCTCTTCTGGCTAGGACAAAGGAAATGCAAAAATGCCAAAAATCGCACAACTCAAAAAAATCGTAAAAAAAAAACAAACAAACAAAAAAAGGAAAACAGAAATACAGAAAACGCAAACGCGAGTAACTTGCACACAAAACGATTCTGGCACCCATGAAGAGCACCGGTGACCGATGGATGGCAGGGGAAGGATCGGTTAAGGAGGATCATCGGAATCGGCCTGGGCGGGTGGCGATCGTGGCACATTTGCATACAATGAGGCCAGGACTGCGGCCCAAACGGACACACACACACAAACACATAGACAGGCTCAATCTCCAGCCGAATTCGAATCCCAAGTCCAAAACCCAAGCCCCCCAACCCGAGCTCCTTCCCCAGCGCGTTATCTGCGACTGTGACCTACACCAATATTTCTGAGAATGCTGCTGTTGGCCGACGTCGTCGCCTGTAAGTGTGTCGTCGTCGTCCAGTCCCAGGTCTCCATCTCCATCGAAAGCCCAGACTTACACAGAGAAAAATGAATGAATATTCATGGGATATTATTTTTTAAGCAATAAAATAATATCTTCAAGGAGTAAGTCTTTCTTTAGGAGCACTAAATTAATATATACTAAAAAGGGGATTGCATTTCCTCCAAAAAATTTATTTAAAACCTGAAAAATATCTTTACTTTATATCAAACCTGTATTATATTTTCTCTTAGTGCTCTTTTTGGATCCCCATAGCCAGTCAGTATCTCAGACGACCGACGACGAGGAGTCATTCAATCGCGCCAGCTGCGGCGTCTACATCGTCAGCGTTCCGTTCCGTTCAGTTAAGTTTTTTTTTCTCCCCTCTTGGTTTTTTTGTTTGCTTTGTTTTTGGTTTTTGTACGTTATTTTGTTGGCCATTCTACTTACAATATTTGTTGGATATCACCAAAAGATCTCGGCAACAGCAGCAGCCGAAAAAAGGAGCCAGCCTCCTCCTCGAGTGGGTCTGTGTGTGAAATCCCACTGAACGTCTGGCGTCTGTTCTGCGTCGTCGCTGGGGTTTCATCGGCGGTCCGTCGTCACCATGAAGTGGTGTACTCGTACTCGGACCCATACTCATAGTTGCAGTTTGAAATTGAAAATGTCTATGAATGTCTCTATGGTGTGGGGAGTGGGAGTGGCTTTCAGGGGCTTTGGATTTTTCTGGGCGAAAGCGAAAGATTCGGATTCGGCGGCTGGTTCAGAGTGCAAGGCATTAATGGACCCAAAAAAGAAAATCATGACATTTTCCCAGCGCTTTTCGCCTATTATGGTAATCGATTTTTGTACCCCTTGTGATCACTGATCGAATGCTAAATTGCTGAGATTTTCAGTTTGTTTATGATATGTTCAGGGATTTGTTTTAAGTTAAAGTCATTAAAGGTTAAGTAAGACTTTTTAAACACTTTAATAAAATGGATAATACAAATATAGAACTTAGATTAGAGTTTATAAAAATTGTTAATGGTTAAAAGAGTAAAAGGTTTACTGTCTTGAATTAATTTCGATTGTTCTCCCAGCCTATCAGATGAACATATGTATATGTTTCTTTATAGATTAGTAAATATTTATTCATATATTCGAATAATTTCCATAATCCCAATTCCTTTCCCAAAGCTTCACCATTTTAAATAAACACTTCCAGTTTAAACGAAAATACTTTACAAGTTTGTTTATTCAATAAGCAAAATACGACAGCATAGTAATAAATATGTATATAAATAAATGTTTAATAAATAAAATATAATAATTAACCTAAATAGTCTATATGTATGCATATAGTTGCAATGTTACGAATACATAAAATAAAAATACTCGTAAAAACTTTAAGCGCGCGCCATAAAAATAACGCTAATAAAGACGCTACAACTAATAGAGCTCTCTTGGCTTTTTTTATTTTTCGCATTTTTCACTTCAGTTTCCATTTATCGCAAAACTAATTTCCAAGTGCTACTCGGAAATACATAGTATATATATTTTTAAGTGTTGGTTTTTTCCAGATTGCACGTACAAAAAGTTGAATGGTTGAAAACGTAAGGGCTCCAGGCTTAAATTAGTTGTTATATTGAGAAATGAATGTGTTATAGCGTTGTGTTTTCTTCGTTAGATAAAAATAATTTAAACGCTAAGATGACAAGTGGCAATTAATTTAAGTGTGATTATCACCTGGCCGCCGTGGCAGGCCGCTCCGCTCCAAACTCTGGGAATTTCCAAGCTTTGCTGGCCTCTAATTTTTGGGATCTGCAAAGAACGAGGAGGACGGGCATTAGGGGGGGCATTAGCATAAGCGTGGCATGTGGCTGGCGGAAGCTTATAGCTTATCAATAATTAAGATATCTTTTACTAGTTTTCGGCTTTGTTTTGGCTCTGGCGGAGGCCTTAATTACTTAGCGGCCGAGTGCCAATTGGCCGCAGCTTTCTGGAAATCGTGCCAATCAAAATGAAACGCAGGAAAATAAAAACGTACTAACCTCCATCCTCAACCGGTTCCCCGGCATCCCCATGGCCCGTGGCCGCTGGTATCGGTATCGGAATGGGTATCGACAGAGGTATCGATATGGGTATTGGCGGCGGCTGCACCACTACCACCCCCATACCCCGATCCGTCGTGGAGGAGCCCCCCTCCAGGGAGTTCTCCGCACGCCCGTGGTGAAGTGCTAAGTGCTGATGCTGCTGCTGCTGCTGGTGGAGCTGTGACTGCTGCTGGGATAGTTGCTGCTGCTGGTGTTGGACCAGATGCTGTTGCAGCAGAGGATTCTGATGTCCCTGGCTCTGGCTCAGGTGCTGGGAGAGATGCTGGTGATGATCACCCGAGGGCGGCCACTGCTGGTAGGTCACCGGCACCAGGGGATCGGACATCCACTCAAAGCTGAAGGCGGGTCCCATGCTCCCATGGGTGCCCAGCCCGCTATTATGGGGCGTGGCACTGGTGGGTGTGGGCGGCGTTGTGGTGATGCAAGGACTCAGCTCGTGCGAGGACCCAAAGCTATCCAGCGAGGCCTTTTGCGCCGACTCTGACCACGGCGGACTGGGGTTCCACTGCTCAATAAAGTCAGCAGGATCTGGCGGCAGCGTCTTGTTGGGCAGCCGCGGTCTTGTCGGCACTATTGTGGCATAGATGACGGAGGCATCGGAGCTACTGGCCACCGCCGAGGAGGATGTGGCATAGGCGGCCGCCGGATGGGAGTGCAGGGCGTAGCAGTCCGGCTCTGGGGTAATCGCCGCTGCCGGAGAACGCTCCGCGTGCAGGTACAGTGGCTCCAGCTTCCTTGCTCTCTTCTTTGGTGGCGGAGGCGTCGCGGACTTGGACACAGGCGGATTGGGCGTACTAGAGGCGTTCGGAGGGCTCACCTGACTGTTCACCTGACTGTAGTCCACGGGCTCTTGAAAACTGAAAAGCGGCTGATCCTCCTTGATCTCTATGCCCGCCTCCGCATGATACACGCCCGTGCCGTAGGTTCCCATGTGCGGATGATGATGGTAGGCAGCTGCTGGATGGTGATGATGATGATGATGATGGGGATGTGAATGAGGGTGGTGGGCATGATGGTGACTGCCAAAGGTACCGCTTATGCCTAGGCTAGGCGTGGCACCACCCGGCGTGGACGGCGGATGCGATGAGTGGGGGCTGTAGTAACCACCACTGGAGGGAGTGCCAGGTGGCACGCGAATACCGCTGTCCAGGGGCATGCCAAACTGTATCTTCGACTGGACGGTATAGTAGTGATACAGCCAGGAGTTGGCCAGCATTATAGAAGCCTCGCGATCGCTAAGGGAGAAGGTAAATCAAGGAGTCAAGGGTTAAACTTATGCAGAAAGGGCTTTCAGATATTTTAAATAATTCAAAGAAAGTATAGAATTTAGTTTATTAACCATATTTATATTTTTAATAATTAAAAAGTGGTTGAAATATTGACAAACTTACTTAAGCACTTGATTGGTGCATACAATGACGGGCTGTTGGGTGGAGTCCGGACTGTCTCGCACCTGTAGAACCACATGAACCCAGGTATACTCGCCACTAGAGCGCTGCATTCGCACTAAAAGAATACAACTGCGATCCTGTTCCGATTGTGTGACTGTTAACAAAGAAAAACAAATACAAATTAGTTACAAATTAAGGTTCTTTCTTATTCAATTTATTCCAATTTAAATTAAATTCATTAGACGACTTTCGCTTCAAAGAATAACTGGTTTTTAGAATACAAAACTAAAAGTTTATATATTTATTTAAACTAGTTGGAAAAAAAAACTGGATTAAAATTCAAAAATAAATACCAGCATATCCAGATTTTTAACAACTAATTAAGACAAGAAACCATATTAATTTACTTTATTCCGTCAAGTAAACTTTATCAAAAATATAATTACTTTACCCATACTTACTTAGCCTGTGCTTATTCTGCGCCTCCCTCAGATTCTCACTGTGAATCAGATTGTACCAGGAGGTGCCCTGTAACGTGCTCTTGTCGTAGCCCAAGTGAAACTCGCCACTGAAAGCAATATATATAATGCACATAGATATAATTAAGTTAATATGGGATATTAATACTACTCACTTCTTGTCGATGTGGGCTATTTTCATGTCCATCGAGTGGATCGTGGTGAAGACATTGGTGGCACCTTGCACCACACACTCCCTGGTCTCGGGCATGGCGATCGGAGTGCAGGTGGCCAGAAAGACGGGCTCGTTGCGACTGCAGAGCGGCAGGTATGACAAATAGTGACCCTGGACCAGGACAACCTGCAAGGCACAGAAAGAGGAGTGGAAACCAATGAGCTTTGTTCGCAGATTTTGTACATGGGCTCCCACGAAAATTGGCGCCCAACGTGGGGACAGTTGGGAGTAGTATGTGGTAGTATGTATTATGGCCATTTTTGGAGCGGCATGCCGGCATAGACTCGCATAGACATTTTACTCTGATTCCATAATTTAAAAAAGGCAATCACAGAAATGTTTGTATGCCAACTCCTCCACAGAGACACACCAGGCAGTCTCAGGCTGGGCTGAAACCCAGAGACGGAGCCGTAGTCGGAGTCGGAGTTGGAGCTGGAGCCATTGTCTCCCAATTAAAACGTGCCTGCATTTATTTCGTCCCAACTTCAATTGCATTTTCGAGGCTTATGGGGTGCTGCTGGCGCAGCTTCTTCTGCTTAAATGCAAATGCAGCCCGACGATTCTGATACCGACTTCCAATCCGCCCGATCCCCCAAAAAAACCCGTCGGATGACGCAGACGCCACAGTCGTTTTGTGGGGCTTATTCTTTTTTTTTTTTTTTTTTTTTTCTCTTCTGACTTTATTCGGTCCTTTTGTCTATGGGACTCGGTCGTCGTCGTCTGGCATACGGGGGTACTAGCTCTGAACTATGCCTGACCTCATTCATAATTATTTATTGGTCCATTTTTATTGCATATTAACGAGTGCCGGCCTGGGAGTGAATGTGCTTGGATTTGGCCCGGCTTTGGGCCCGACTGGCTCCGTGGGTTATCGCCAGTTCAGTTCATGTGGCTCTTAAGCCAAGGCACCACACTCGACTCGGATTAGATTAGGTACTTGAGCTGTAAGCAAGGCTGAGAATGGATTTGAAAGGCGGTATTTCACCGAAGCTATTTTCTAAATATTTTTTAAATATATGCAAAGACTATGAAAGATTTTATTAAAGATTCTAGAAAGATTTGTGACTCTTACAGGCCTCAGGAAAAATAATTAAAAGACTTGCTTATAAGTAGAGTTCCTCTAAGTTTTTAAAATAATTTTAAGCATTCTTAAACCTCTTTTTACTTCTGTTTTTCCTTCTGCCTGTGAAAAATCTTCCAGCTGGCACTTCCTGCACCTTAACAGCCAACACTCAACTTAATTAAAAACGTTTTCAGCCAACTGTCAACGCCTGGCCTTATCTCCATAATTCCGCTCGCTGCACATCTGTGCAAAAGAGGCAACAAAAAATGGACGCGACGCGGATCGTCAGAGATATGAATAAAAGTGAAGCGACCGCCCACCACAATGTGCACGGTAGCAGCTCCAACGACCATGTGTCCCCGTCCCCGTTACCAAACCCTGCCCCAGTCATTCCCAAAACGGGTAAGTGCTGCTGCTGCTGCTGCCACAGCCAACGCGCGACTCAACACGTTGACAGATTTGGTCTTGTCTTGTTCAACCTGCGGCCGAGATGGCTGAGAAAAAGAGCGGCCAACTCTGACAACTTCATATGGTTGCCTCGTTTTATTCACATCATCATCAACTCAGGCTCAGTCTCAGTCCCAGTCTTCGGCTCAGTCACCGTCTCAGAGGCGGCCAATCAGAGCAGACTGTGGCACCCACCCGTTTCCCATCAACTGTCATCGTTTGTCAGCTTATGGAAACCCGGCTCGTTGCCAAGATGTATGACCAGTTGGCCGCCGGCATGCCGGCTCAAACGCATGGTGGAGCGACTTCTGCTCTAAGCCAAACCCCGCAACTCCATCTCCATCTCCATTTCCATTTTCCTACCTTCATGCATAATTCATGCCAGAGCAAGATGTCGAAGCTGGAGCTCAGACAGTGGAGCCTGCGGAGTGGTAAAGTGTTACACGCAACACGCTTCCCAGGTGATTCATTCATCAATTTCTGTCAGAGACTTACACGCGCTTACTCATCCGCACACAGGCATGCACCGAGCGAAAAAAGTGGGTTATTAAGTAAAGGTTTCAACTTAATTAGGTTTAGTCCCTACCAGTTCTTAAAGTATTTAAACTTTTAAAAACAGAATATATGGGCTTAGGAAGTCTTGAATCTATTTAAAGAATTTTTTATATATTTTACTTGCAAATAAGTGATATATAAATTGATATATATTATACAAATATATCTTATTTCTTCTCAGTGCATCCAAGACTCACCTTTTGATCGCCGAAACGCATTTGCCGTCGCGCATTGCGACTAACATTCATGCGACAGAGGAACATGCGATGCTCGCCCTCGAGACTGGAGGCGCCACCACCAGCACCAGTACCAGCAGCACCTCCACCAGCAGCAGCTCCACCGCCGGCGCTGCCATTGCTGGACGTTGAGTCGCCGGCACCACCGTTGTTGCCCGTTTGACTGGGGCCACCTGGCTGCGGCGGCACGTTCCGATTTAGCTCAGCCTGGATGGTTGCGTGATCCTGTTTGTCAATGATATCGTAAACGGAGTCACCATGTATCAGCAGATCCTCCTGTATAACGAGAATGGCAGAGGGGACACATGGTTAACAAGGGATTACAACGGTCAGCAAATAGGCATTACAATTACGATATAAACAAGTGTCTAAAAATACTTTGTTAACCTTTAAACTATTTTATATATTATTTTTAACTTTTAAAATATTCCCTTTACTTCATCATAATCCCGTTCAATGAAAATCCTGTGAATTTAAACACTTTCCCCTGTAAATTTAATTTCAATTAGTCAGTCGATTGCCTTAATTTGTTAATGATGTGTCAGCGGGGTGCTGTTGTTTTTATTTGTAATTTTTTTTTATTGGCTTTCGCACGCTCATCGGCGATGTTTGTTGCCAATTGCCTGCTGGCCGTTTATGTCATGAGCTTTTATTATTGTTGACAATTATGGCCACGGATAGGAGATCTGGCCAAAAGAGAGAGATGAGGAGAGAGCACTGCGATCAGGCCGAAACTAACCAAGCGATCGGCCAATTTATAATGGCAGGCCAGCAGCCGTTGTGGTTGTAATTTATTTATGGCCACTGTCGCTACATGACACATGACAATGGCAACTTGTTATGGGAATATGCAAAAATCGAATTCGAATTATGATGCCCAGCAACAGCGGCAAACAGCATCGGCAAAAGCAAAAGCAAAAGCAGCAACAGCAGCTACAATGTGGCCAAGATCTATTGACATTTTTGGCAGTTGGTTAATTAACTTGGTCGGTGGCTGTGGCTGCCGGTTTCTCAGCTTTTCCCGCCGCTAACTAACTCAGAGCCTTGCCACAAATTAAAAGGTTGGGCAATCCACTTTTGGGCCCTGTCCATGTGCACACCAATTGCAATTCCGCTGTTGCTATTGTGCCCGTGTCCGCGCCCGTGCCCGTAATTATGCCAACACATGGCATACGAGCGAATTTATGAACTCCACTGACCATTTAGCTTAGTGGCTGCCAGTCCCACTCCCACTCCAAGTACCAGCCTCCTCCAAACTCCTGATAAGGCCCGGCACAAAGGCCAAAAGGCTGTCAAATGTCATGGTTTTTTTGTGTGTGCCCCTGTCCCGCTTTTGGCTTGTTCTTGTCTAACTTATTGACTTGGAGTGGGGGCAGAGCAACATTTAGTTGATATGAAAGGTTGTCTGGTCGAATAAAAAAATATACAAAAAAATAACAAGTGGAGGAGGGTTTCCTTTTCGATCAAGGTTTTAGTTCGTTCTGGCCAAAAAACTATTACCCACATTTTTGGGATCACACAGGCCAGTCTCTGATTTATGGCATAATTTTCGTTGCACATACGCCCCGTTGCCCTCGTTGCAGCCGAAGACTGGAAGAGCCCGACAATCACCTGGGCTTTAATCTCGCGTACCTTTGTCAATGTCGGTTCTACCATGTGTTATATATGTGGAGCGGAGATATGTCACATGTGCTCGCTCGGGTCGCTTAGATTTATTTAAAAACGTTGGTTCAAATGCAAAGTGAAAGGCCAGGTACATAGGTACACTGAGAAAATATTGATAAATAAATGCGTTGAATGATTTTAGAACCTTTGATTTGAATTTGAATTCTATATATGAATAAATGATCAAAAGACTAAATACTTGAAAGAAGGAATCGATTTTTAAATGAAGTACAAATTTAAGGTTTCAAATACTATTTTAAAATAATAAAATTTTTACTAAATAGTCAAATTTCTTAATATTTTAAAATGGAATGTTTCTGATTCTTCAACATTTGTCCCTGTGTAAATATATCATAGTCTTGCATATATATAAATGTATTTATATTCCGACATGTATAACCTTGCTATTTAAGCGGCAAAAACGTGCAATAAACAAAGCTTGAAACACAAACAGCAAAATCGAGCAGAGGTTTTTAAGGAACCAAACCAACCAACGGACGGATTTATATAAGCTCAATGAATCGGGCCCCGTGTGTCGCTCTTTGGGTCTTTAGACAGTTGCTAACTTGTCAACGGGAGCAGCAACAACATCAGCTAGTAACTAGCAACTAGTACAGCACAAAAAGTGCAACAAATATGTTGCTGCTGTTGTGCCGATGTTGCTGCTGTGCTAATGTTGCTGCAGCACTAATGTTGCTGCTGCTGCTGCTGCTGGGAGACTATGACATGCTCTGACGACGACAGGCATCGTCGTTTGCTTGTTGTCGCTTGTCAGAGATTTGTATCAACGGTTGTAACAATTTCGGCCCGCCAAAAAACCAAAAATCCAAACTACAAACTAAAACTTTCGCAAAATGGCCCAAGGAAGTCAAAGTCAAAGAGTCTTACCATTGAATGGCCCAAGTACTCGGCCGCATTATCCGATATATAGAGCAATTTGCCATTCTGTGTGAGCATCATCAAAAAGCCGGAGAGTGCCTGAAAAGATAAATACGTTTGTGAATACAGGGTGCTTGTGTTAAACTAAAATAAACTTAAAATTATTCTCAAACCAAACCTCATTTTCCTACTTTGAATTTGGATAAAGAAAGCATTGCCTCTAGTGTACATATTTACCATAGAAACCCAAACAATTTACTGTCATTTATTTACCCTCCTTTATTAACTTGGCCCGTGATTGAGACCAATTTAGCCATAACTGTAATACAATTTAAAGTACCCATGTTAATAGCCGGCTACTTATGGGAAAAAGCCTTATCATGCCTCCGGTTAACTTCTCGCTTAACACCCTCTATTTGAAAAAAGCATAAATTGAATCTTGTGTTGAAAATGCAAATTCATTTTCGCGTCTCTGCACTAATAAATTGTTAGCCCAAAGCCCAGAGACCGGAGACGAGAGACCGGAGACTGGAGAGCCAAAAGCCCGGCCAAAACCCACGTTGACAACTGGCAACAGTATTTAATTCAGTCACGAGTGTGCACAGGTATGTAGATCAATCTCGGCCGACTGGAGCAGTCAGTGCCAGGCAGGCAGCTTGACTGACTACCGACTACTGTCTGGTAGATGGTGGCTAGTGGCTGGTGGCTAGTAACTGCTCTCTTGCAAATCTCTGGCTTTCCCGGGCATTTATTGTTATTCGGCTTCCTCTTCTCGCTTTCGGCAAAAGGCGCAGCAAGTGGCGGCGAGCAAAACGATTTCTGACTTATGATATGGCCGGCTTTTGTGCCATTAATAGAGTTGTTTTCCCGGGAATTTTCGGTTGAGTTGTCACCGAGATTGCTTTTGCTTAAATTGAGTTGTTTCTTTTGGTTCCCTGGGAGCCCGAATCGAAATGTCATCGCGAATGGAAGACAGCGGCCACAAGCTATACTCTAAATGAACTCAGATAGGCCAATCGGATTCCTAATTACGCTCTGATTGAATATGAATTGTACACTATGAAAAAATAGTGACAGGATAGGTAAATATTAATGGTAATAAAGTATATTGTATACCAAGTCAATATAAAATACCTGAAATTTTAAAAAAAAATTAAAGAGTAATTGGTTAAAGTTTTCCAAACAATAAAGTAAGTAGATGTATATTTTATATTTTTTTCTAGTGTAGATTCTATTTCCTGGTAAATCCCATATCCGCTTACCTTTGAGAAGCCAATATTTGGTGTTGCTGTCTGGTGGTGTAGATGATGCATCGCATTGTGACGTTTGAAAACTGCAACGAGAGGAAAGACGTTAAACGGATTCTTTGAAAATAATGCTAATTAAGTTAATTGACCTTTTGTGAGCTGCGCAGGCGCGGCCTGCCCAAGCTGGGGAGAGCTCATCCACTAAGTGGATATATGAGTACGTATTGAGTATTTTCCCATGGCTGCAATTTGTATGCAAAAGCCTGGCTAATTAAAAAACTATCTGTTAATAATAGACTCGGACTCGGTCTCCGTCTCCTGCCCTGTCTCACTCTGTGACGCCAATTGTTAGATGCATTTGATAGTTAATTCATTGATTATATTCTACATACAATGAGGCGGCGATGTTTGTCGCTTCGCAAAAACAAGTGAATCACAAAAAGAAAATGTGTCATTGTCAGTGAGACCAGGCAGCAGCAGCAGCAACGAACAGAGCAACATCAGGCTGCAATCTCCAAGTGCAATTGCTGTTTTGCAGCTGCATTTCAGGCAGCATCAAGATCAATTATTTTTAAAACACTACGAGATACTCCCGCACCTGGCAAACAAAACAAAAAAAACCGAGAAGAAACGGCCGCAAAATCAGCATCAGGCCACAATCACAGAGGCAACAGCAACTGCAACAGCAGCAGCAGCCACTGCAACTGGTAATTTCATTGAACTTGAACGGAAAGGCCATGAATGCAGTCAGATTTTCGCTGGGCCTTAATATTACCCACTGCACTATCCGGGCAAAATACTCAGAAATCCGTTTTGCCAAGAAGTCTCTGTCGTCAGCGTACCTGATTCAGCCAAAATAAAAATAAAAGGGGAGTGGCCCAAAGCGCTCAATGCTTTTCCACTTAGCCGCAATGCACAAGGGCAAGGGAATGTTGTCGGTACTACTCTAGCAGTACATAACCCTGACAATGGAATGCTTAAATTATTGAGTTTATTAATTAAGCATTAAAATAATGGGATTTTTTTGTAATTTTAAAAATATTTGTACTAAACATAAAAGGCTTAAAAAATCAAAATAGCTGTTAAACAAGCAAGACAAATTCTTGATTTCTGTAAATTGTGTTAAATTTAAGTATACTTTTCCCTTTAAAAATAGAATCTATTAATTAAATTATATTATATTTATATAGTAAGTAAACAACATTTATTTCTTGGTTTATTTTAAAAGATTTATAGACTGTTGTAAGGTTTAAGGAAAACTATTCAAAGACTCAATTTCCATTTAATTTTATACAGTAATTTAATCTTTTGGAATTGCAAATGATATTCTAAAAATATTTATAACCAATAGATAAACAAAACGGTATGATCACCTTGAACTACAGCCAAAAACTATTTTTAATCCGTGACCACTTCACAACTTCTGTGAGATTCGCTAGCAAACACGACAATACTAAATACCAATTATACGGTCCTCGATCTGAATGTGATTCAAGCCGCCGGGGATCTCGGGATCTTGCATACCAAGAACCCCCGTTCATTGTATTGAAAACTCAATTTCGCTTTATAAATATGTATTTCATTAATCGCGACTATCTGCGGAGTGCCACACCCACACAGAAAACTCAGACGGAGAGCAAACGAATCCATTGAACTTGCAGATAAAAAGCAATTTCGATGGCGTGCCAATATTAACACAATTTGTGATTATAAATGCTTTTAAACGGTGCAATGACAATGAGCAACAATAACAACGGCACAAAGCACACCCAAATAACCGAGAGATACAGATACAATACTGATACGATGCCGACAATTTCTCACACTTAGAGAGCAGCTCTCCGCCGCTGAGATACAGAGATGGCTCAGAGTTGGGGGATGGGAAAAGGAGCAGTACTTAAGTTTAATTTTTTGCAATTTGTAGAACACATAAATCGCACATTTTGATTTATCGCAATATTTATAGCAGTGCCAGGCAGACGCTCGTTGTTACCATTGCAATTGTGAAATTGCCCTGGCAAACCGCATAGACTTGGAGGTTGGAGGAGTCTGGCCTGGTGTGGATCTGCGATAGTTTCACATGGACTTCCTTCGGCTTCGCCTCGTTTCTGTCCGCGATGCGAGCCGAGAGTTAAGAGTTCCCGGCTCTCTGCCGGTGTGTTATCTATGGGCCTATGTACCGCACAACGCTAATTTGAAAAACAATTTTCGTAATTATCCACAAAAAAAAAAGAAAAAACAAAATATACAACGAAAAGAAAAATAGGTAAGTAAAGAGCGAACGATCTTGTTCGGTTGCGCGTTGACCTGCGCGCATGCGCATTAAAGGAGGATGGGATTGGGACCTCTGGGGACCGGGGACCGATCCGATTCCGATGGGTCCGAGAGGGGCCCCCAGCAGCAATTTTGGCCCGCCTGGGTGCGTGCCTAGACGCTTTGGCAATTACTTGGCCAAAAACAATTTTAGCCAGCGGACGGGGGTTCGGGGGAAAATCGGGAATGGCATAGCTCCGGGGGATACGGGAGGCGAGTGATAGAGGGACACTCCGACATATGAATGATGTTGGTTTAAAGCAAAGCGAAGCCGTGCGCATAGCGGTTTTTCATTTCGACTTAAACGAAACACTGGGAAAAAAAATCTAGTAACAAAATTGGGAAGCTTACTAAAAGAAGTTTTGGAAATAATTTAATTCAAAATCTTTTAAGCTGTTGTATGAAAATATAATTTTCTGAAAAATCCTTTTCCTAATTCATCCTTTAAATTTACTTTTCTTCAAGTTTATCCTTCCGAATGTCTTGTTTTCTCCTGACAAATACCATTTCCCAAGTGCAGTCGGCGGTGGGTCCGACTCCAAGTCCGGAGTCTTCCACTCAGCAGTCTCAATCTTCGCGGCTGCGCACAATCACAATCTCGGAGCGCTCATGACTCATGCATATTCAATCAACGTGCGCCAATTATCAGCATGCATATATGCAACGGATCGCCCGGGCTAGGCAGCGATTGGGTTGCGGATAGTGGACTCACCTTGCTGGAAGTAGTTGGCTTTCCGCACATAGACGCAGACCAGCGCCATCAGCTGGAGCTGCGAGAGGCGCTGGCGGGTGGACTGGGGCAGGGGCAGCAGATCCCTCAGATTGGCTATCTCCGCGTTTATGAGATCGCGTCGCATCTTGGAGGCGCCCTTTGTCGACTTGTTGGCATCGAATCTGCAATGTGGGGGTAAGAATGGTAAACGGATTGCAACAATTAGAATATATAAGGCACAGGCACAGCTTAATAACTACCAAACACATGGCAACCTAACATAGTAGATACATTCTGGCCGCCAGGCCTTGCATGTGTTTTCACAGCCGCCTACTCCGGGTGTGTGTGTTTGCCTGGCTTTGGGGCTTATTAACCCATTGCGGGCGTAGTAAATGTCAGTTGAGGAATTTCTCAAATGCTTAGCAGCACTTTAATGGTTTTGGAATAAAATAAACACATTTCCATTCACATTTTAACTCGGATTTTTAGCCAGTCTTGAGTAGAGGTAGAGGTATTTTTGAGATATATATTTTAAAGTGCAAGAATGTGGTTTTAAAATGTCTTAATTAAACATGGTTAAGTGGTTCTAAAATGTATATCTTTTAAATTTAATATAAATAATATCTCTAAACAAAAATAAAAGAAAATAGGTAAGTGGTTTCTTCGCTCTCCACCGATATAACCAATATTTATTGACTTTTAGCAATTGGTTTTCCAAACCGCTGACCACAATGGGTTAAGGATGGCTCGCACATAACGAAGCGCGATGCTCGATGCATAAATAACTCATCGCGCATTTAAAAATCATACAACATGCAGCGGTATGTGGCTGTGGTTGCAGCGGTGGTGCAGTGGTTGCCGTGGTTGATGTGGGGCACACTTGCCACATGCCTTGTGCGGAAAAATTGTGCAAGTAGGTTGGTCAGTTCGATTCGCTGGTCGATGGTTGTTCATTATACACTGGGAAAAGCGATGGTACCATGGTAAATTTAAACAAAAATACAAGCAACCAATTAAATCTTATTAGAAAGAAAGAACATTTTTCTGTTCTTTAAATGTTTTTAAAGAATTGTATTTTCTTAGGCTTAGAAATGGTTATGCTTTTTAAATATTTTCCCTTTTAATATTTCTATAATATTTTGCTTTATCTATAAAAATTTCCCTAGTTTCTAATAATCTTGTTATATTTTCTCTTCATTATTTTTTCTCCCCTAATTTTCTCTCAGTGCTTTTGTTGTTGCTGGTTTTGGGCAAGCGGCGAACGTTTAGCAAAACTGTCCGTGTGTACTTTTGTGAGCATATTATTTACAAGGTTGAATTCATAAATCATAAATTTGTCTTTTTATGCAGCGGCGGCGCATGCGGCGTATGAGTATTTTTTTTTTTATATTTATGCTGACGTTCGAGCGTCCATTGTTGCTGTTGTTGGGGCAGTTGCTGTTGCTGGGGTATTATTTTGCAAGCCTCTTTGATAAATATTGGTAATATTGTTGTAATAACAGCAAGTGCCCGCGCCTTTTTGGCTTTCTCGTCTCGACTGTCTGCCATTTTGCCGCTGTTATTGCCTCTAAATGGCCATGTTAACATTTAAAACAATCTCACTGCGTTCGCGTCTGCATCCAAGTGTGAGTGTTGCATGCTACAAGCACTACAGAAATAATAAAAACACACAATCGACAACCAAATCGAACGCCATCCACAGCTTGGGGGCCATGCGGATCGCTTCGTTCGCCTTCTGGCTTTGAAATATATAGTGGCCAGAACGCCAAGTTGGTAACGTGGCCACCACTTGGCCATAATAGAACAGAACCTCGCTAGGCCAGAGAATTCACTCGGAATTGAGTGGTCGACGAGGGTCTCCAGCTCGCACACACAACGGCGAACTCGGGCGCATTTAAGTCAAGGTGATTTGTACAATTAAAATGAATATTGATTTAAAGGCTGAGATTGTAAGACGCTCACCAGCTGACCAGCACCAGCACCAGGTGACACTTCAGGGGTGAAGGGGTAAATGTGTGGGCTATGGTGAAGGGTTTATAGCCAAAAAAAAAGGAACAAACTATCAAAGCCAAATGTTAGGAATGACAGAAAAGTATTCATTTATCGAAAGTTAATCGATATAAAGAGAATTAAATAATATATTGATACTTTACAGATATTATGGTGTTTTGGAAAAGGGTTTACTGAAGAATAAGAAGGAAAAAACTAGACTAGAACCTTTTATAGAGGACAATAAATTTCGATATATCGATGCTGCAACGATATGTTCGATAAAATCGATATTTAAACGTTAAATCCGTTTTTAGATATTTTAGAATTCGATTAATAGTAATTTACGATATTTTCTAAATATTTTTAAGCGCGGTATTTTTCAAACATATTTTAATCCTGACTTTGTCTATCTATATAAATAAATCCCTAACTCATATAATATTTTCTCAGGCGATAAACCACTAATATTTTAATTTATAATACTACAAATAAATATTTTTTTATTTCCAAATTAAAAGTTTCAAAGCTTTATAATCACCTATTGCTTTATGCCCGATCGATATCTCCCCTAAGACCAACTTTGGTCATTCCCACCTCTATGCTCGAAGCCATCCTCCCACGCGGCCGGCTGGGAACGTTCCTCTCCCAATTAGCTACTTAAAAATGTCAAAAGCCTCCTCTGCGATCTGCTATCTGCCTGGCTATTTGTGGCATAATTAATAAGTTTCTCAAATATTTATCATAAACAAGATGCCAGTGGCTCGGGCGATAATATGATAATGCCATCATCCTTTCGTAATGCATGCCCAAAAAAAAAAAAATACAACATAATAAGAAAATAAAAATCCAAAAAACGTGTTAATGGGAAGAGATTTATCAGGAGGCGAGTGTAGCGGGTGGAGAGTGGACCGGACCCCGCCGAACCCCCTTGTGTGTGTAATCTACATCAAAATTTATCTGAGTGAGCCAGACATGTCAGCATTTCTTAATATATCTATCGCTACCTTGAAATCTGCACTAAGTAGCACCAACTACTGTACAAGTTGTTGTTGCTAATTAAAAGCATAAACACGATTCTTAGCGAGGCGTTGTGGGATCATCCAGTCCAGCCAGTGGCCACTGTGGTGGCTGGTGGCTCCAGGAGCGACATGCTTAATCTGCAGCTGGGGATCCACTGGCGCAGTCAAGGAGATCTTAATCAAGCCGGCTCCAGCAGACGGTTACCAAAAGGTACTTGGCCCTCAACTAGATAAATATATATGGTATACGTACTGAACTTAACGTGCTCCACAGAAATTAGGCACAAATCTTGTTGGCTCAGATTCCTTCGATGATCTCAATGCCAATCGCCGTCTCCCGATTCCCCACTAATTAGCACATAAACCGAAGAAGAAACATAATGCCAAACTATTAACTTAAATGGATTTTAAATGCGCATCTATGGGGCTGTCTCAGATCCTTCGCTTTCGCTAGTGATTTTTATGGAGAGCCCTGAGAGCGCCATCGTAAAAATGTGGGCAGCGTATAAATCACAAGACCAGTGAACTTCTCAATCTACCCCAGGTGAACTCCACCCGCGAAGGCTACACTGGGGGAAATCTAGGTATTTTTGATGAATTTTAAATCCTTAAATTTGATATTTTTAGAAAACCATATATCTTAAAGACTATACTCAAATTTTCCTCAAGAAAAGTCATTCTCAGAATGCTCTAGAAATATTTTCAATAGAATTTACCCTGAAATTCCATTGAATTAATGGTTTCAGTGCACGTATCAATCCAAAGTCGAGTTTTAATATGCATCAGGGGCGTCAGTCGGATTGGAGGAGCCCCACCGTCCGGTGGAATCCACTCCCAGACCTGGCCAGAGAGACTCCCAGACTCAGTCAGTCAATACCAATTGCAGGCCAAGAGAAACACGAAATTTGCGCAAATTTTTATTGCACTTTTTCCTGGAGCGTCTTGTCTTCTCTCCTCCTGACTTGACTTGTGCGAATTGTCTAGTCTTCGGCTGGAGATTTACCCCTCCCTCCGCGACTCCTTTCTCCTTTCTAGCACTGTCTTAGCCTGTGTGTGTGTGTGTGTGTGTGTAATTTGGGCGAGTTTATTTGCCATATTCCCACGATATACAGTGGGGAGCAAAAATGATTCCACGATCAACGTTTTCATGTTTGAGCGCACATAAAAATTAAACGAATAAAGTAAATGACAAAACCTTTTTTTTTATTGAACACCTTGTTTATTGTTTGCAATTAGGCATACGTAGCAAAATTGTAGAAGAAGAAATTAAATTATTATAATTAAAAAACCAAATCAAGCGGCATGTACTCAGTTTTGCACCATCCAGTATTCGTTTATATTTTTGCTGTTCTTACTTATTTTATCAGCAATTGACCTGCAGATTTATTGTTAAATGCCTTTTGCATTTTTTATTATTTGTCAGAATTCAGAAAATCACTCTCTTCCCCAAGTTTATAGTTGTTTGTTGCATTTGTAACCTAGTCGGTAACGATTTCTTAAAAAATTAAGAAGCTGTCTTATGATAAAAAAAATATTATTGTTTCCCTGACTAAAAGTGGGTGTTCGACACGCACTATTGATGAGAAGCTAAAAATTAATAAATATGTTGCAGAAAAGACACAATGTTTGTCCTTAAAGGAAGTTAAATGGTCACCGTCGCCTTCTAACAGATGCTGACGCTCGACTTATGATGTCTAAAATAAGAAAAAATAGACTTTTAACGCCAAAATAAGCTTATACTGAAAT
>VNKB01016014.1:0-12329 GCA_008042735.1 Drosophila leontia | reverse complement strand
GTTTTCAAAATGAGCTTCAAAGTTCGGCAAAAAGTAAATAAACCCTGTGCGCTTGCAACAGCTGACTTTAACAGTTGGTATTTAAATACTAGACTGTTAAGTTAACATTTGCGGTATGTTAGAAAACAGCTTGATGTTTTCTTAATACATTAAAATAAAAAAATCGAAAATCGGCATACTTTTGAAAATTACATTTATTCCAAAAAATCGGTAAAACGCCCCATAGTGCAGACAGACGTGCTCTAGATGCGCCGTAAAGTATGCAAAAATGTTACACAAATGAAAATAACTTGAGCAAAGTTGATGTTTTCCTCCCCTGACAAGAATTTATGGGCCTCGTCTTGCCTGCAAAATGTCAATGCCGAGTCCTGCGCCTGCTCCTGCTCCTGCCTTTTTCCCATATTTATTTGGTCACATATCAAAATAAGTCTGATGATCCAATAAAGTGCTTATATCGCAACGGTGGCTTAGCCCACACCACCCAAGGGTTTTCCTTCCCCCTTTTTTGTTGTTTTTTTTTTCTGCTGTCACATTAGCGACGCATCCTTACATTTTTGCATAGCATACTTTGGCGGGCCCGAGGCTTGTAATGAAAATAAATGCGTTACATTTCAATACATTCCTGGCCAGGCTTTCCCCTTTTTTGTTTCGTTCTTTTTCGTTTTTTTTTTTTGGTAAATTTTGATTTATGTTTTGTTAGACAAGCCAAAGTCCTTCTGTGTGCGTTTGACATTTGTTCAGGACACGTGAAAATATTTCGATTTGGAAACCAAATCCAAAACTACTTTAGACATTCAGCAACCCATTTTTTTCTAGCTTACACTTGAGAACAATTGGGGTTACGGGAATAGTAAGACAATTTTTAGGAGCTGAAAAAGTTTAAAAATAAATAAAAGTTATATTTAAAATTTTACAGATTTTTTTTAGGGGTTTCCTGAAATAGAAATGAAATATATAAATATTTTTTAAGCTGTTCCTAGCCTAAATTTAATTTATTTTAATGTGTTTAAATTAAAAATGAATATATAATAACTTAAACATAATAATAATAATAATAAGTTTATTAATTTAACATTTAAAAATAATTTTAGAGGGAAATCTAGCTTATAAAAAATATTTAAAAAATCCCAAACCTCAGTTAAAGTTTTTTTTTTTAATTTTTACTTAATATATCCTTAAAAAAATATAATAAAATAAAATAAAATTCTTAACAACAAATCATATCTATTTGCATGGCCTCCTCTGTACATTTGTGTGCTATCTACATGCACACACCCACACACTCATCTGAAGATGGCGAAAAAGAAATGATTTATTTGTGGCATTTCTAGGACTTCTTCTCGCAGCTGCTTTTAATACATTTTTGGCGCTCCATGCATGACAAATTGCTAAGAAAGCGCAGTCGAAAGCCCGAATTTTCCCGCTTTTCCCAACCCCCCTGCATGTGTGTGTGCTCCTTATCATCGAAATGTACTCGAGGAAATTCCGCAAATAACGCGATGCCAGCTCCACTTGCACTCGACTTTCCTTTTGGAAAAATGCGGGGTGTGGGTGTGTGAGGGTGTGGGTTCAGGGTTCAGTTTAGGCAACGAAAGGAAAGGGTCCTTGCATGCATGAGCAGTTCATTGAGTTGACATTGAGTGCTTGTGATTTATGTTGGATTTTTGCCACTTCTTACTGCCATTGCCTGCCAAAAACAAGCGCTAGAAATGCCAGGAGAATGGGTTGCCCATTTTGAGGGGTTTGGAAGGGGTCTAGGGGGTGGGCCTTTTCTGAGGGGGCTGAAGGTCTTGAAGGGTTACCGTTACCCCTGCGGACTGACAGAAGGTGCAACATTTCTCAGGCAAAAGGAAAATTTAGCAGGGAAAAAAGAGTCGAAAAAAAAGGAGGATTTTTAAAGGAGTCCTTTTTTGAGATTTATGTAGTTTTAAAATTAAAATTAAATTGTTAAGTTGAATATTTAGAAATCTAAAATAAACTTAGCTTAATGCTATATATTTTCCCAAATTTCCCACTAAATTTTCCTACCATTTCCCTTCGATTTAAAAACTTCACCTGAGCTTCAGCACAAAAAATAAAAGAAACCATCGACATCTTCAGTTTTTGTGGCAGCTTTTTTTTTCGGTTGCCTCTTTCTTTTGTGTTTTGTAAACCAAATTGCGTTTACGTCATCAGCAGTCCCCCATTTTCCATTTTCCCCCCTCTCGCCCCCCTTGGAAAAGCATCGTCTGACTGACTGAGTTGCCATATATTCAAACTAAATGTGTCACGTCCAAACAACAAAAATTTCATTTATATTCGCATATATACGAAAAAAGTGACGAGAGGGAAGAGGGGAAAGGGGAACGAGGGACGGGGAAAGGGAAAAAATATATTCAGAAGAAATGGCCAGAAGAAAGATGGCCAAAAGAGTGAGAGGAGACAAGGGGGAATGTGATAAAGTTTGAGGGAGAAGGAGTACCTCCTAGCTGCCGTTTTGGTTTATTTTAAATTTGGAGCAATTTGGACAAGTCCCCAGACCCCCCTCCCCCCCAAAAAAAAGCTCACCTGCTTGAGGGGGGATGAGGAAATGCTGGGAAAATGGTTACAAATTATGTGCAGCATAAGCTGAGTTCTTACTCTTTTTTTTAGTTTTTATTTTTCATTTTTTTTTTTTTTTTGTGAGAAAAAGTATGAGGTTTTTGCTGCGTGCAGCGTTTTTAAGCAGCCACTTCCTGCCACGCCCCGCTACGCGGCTGGGGGCGGCGGCAACAAATCAACGGAAACGGAAGTGGCAATGGAAATGGAAATGAAAATGCGACGGCGAATGAAGCGAAGCCGCAAAAGGTGTGAACAGCAGCGGAAAAACGCAAAAAGCAAACAGAGATGAAGATGAAAAATGCACACTGAGAGAGAGAGAGAGAGGGAGAAGGGGGAAAAAGGGGAAAAGCAGCACTCTGGATTTTCCAAGGCTGCCTAAGAAAAGCTCTCAAATTTTTTATAAAATTAATTGTTGTTTCTTTTAATTTCAAAAAATATATATTTAAAAAATTTTTTCAAAATATTTAAAACTTGATAGGGCATCCCTGGATTTTCCTAGCATTTCCCTGACAGCTTTTCCTTTGCTTTTCTCTGCTGGGAAAAATTCTTTTGATTTATGTTAATAAGTGCGCACCATCTAGCATAGTTTTTTCTGAGCAGCAACTTTTGTCACCTTCTTTTAAATAGTTTTTTGTAAGAAAAACTCTTAAATTTTTAAATTTTCTTAAGTTTTACCTTTACAACTAGAAAATTGGTTAATAAAATAATCAATTTATAAGCTAAATAAATAAATAATAAAAAGGAAAATTCCAGAAAATTCCCTACAAATTCCAAGAAAACCCCTTTTCCGGAAGCCAATAAGCCGGCCACTTTGCCCAGCCAGAAAAAGGGGTGTCGGCATGGGTTAAAAGGTATGCAGATGTGGCCAGAGGGGTTAACGTCAAACGGAAATCAGATTTGTGTCTGGCATTTCTTGCGCCTGATTTGTTTGCATAACAAAAGGACGACCACGTCCAAGAAGTGGCTGAGGGACATGCGTGCAAGTCTATCAAAACTAATGTGGTTGCCCCCTTTTCCTTAAGGTTTTCCGTAAGCTTTTCCTTGGGAAATCTGATCTGGACTCTCTGCCATTTTATTTATTTTATTACATTTCTTTTCTTGTCTCGCGGCAGACCGCAACTCGACCTTAAAGTGTGTCATTTTATGGGGAGCCCAGGGGCAGCCCTTTTCCGGGGAAAGTCTTCCCCCCCCCCCCCACACTATATTCTTTTTGGGCCTGAAAAATGTACAATTTTTATTGTTCGTGTAGAGATCTTCTTGTATTTCTTAAGGGTTTGGCTTTATGGCCAGCGGGTGGCGCCTCTTTTTGTGGAGAATAAACAAGGTTTTGTGGTTTTTAATATGAAATTTAAAATGTTTTAACATAGTTAAATATTTTAAATATTAAATTTAAAAGCTCTAAGTATTTTTTCTGAATTTTTGTATTAACTTTTCTCAATAACTTTGAATGGAACTCACAGCTTCCTTTGACTTTTCAACTTTTCCCACATGTCGTATCAGTGGCTTTTCCTGCGTGGCTTTTGCCCAGTGTCCCCCTCAGGCCGCCTCTCTCAGTTTCCTCGACCCCTTTGCCACCTTTTTCTCTACCCCCATGTCCTTTGTATATATTTTTTTTTGATTTTATTCAACGCTTGGCCCTTGGGGGTTGTCTTCTGCTTCTGTCTTCCTTCGCCGTATTATTTCGCATTTAAAAATAGATTTGCATTTGTTTGCTTTGTTTGTCTGTGTGTGTGCGGCGTGTCCAATTGATTTATGGTTTTTGTAAATAACAAAAAAATAAATAAATAAAAAAAATACAAAAAAAGGGAGAAGGAAAGGTTGCTGGCGAAAGGGAAAAGGCTTGAAGGGCGTAAAGCTCTCCGCCAGAATGTTGTTTACTTTTTTGCGGTTATTTTGCGGTCTCGCTTTTCCCCCATTTTCCCCACTTTTCCAATACATCCTGTCCGCGGCGGCAGTTTATTGACTTTTCAACTGATCCTTTGGGTGTAATTGTTGTTATTGTTTGCATTTTAAAAGCCCGAAAGCTACACTGGCCAATGGAGAAAGAGGATAGAGAAAGTGTATGGAAATGGGAAATTGTGGGTTTTTAGTTGAAGAAAATAGTACAAAGAAATTAGATAAGGAGTAAATGTTTAAAGTTTAGTTTTATATAAAAATAGTCCAAAAATTACCATTTAGAAGGGTTTTTTGAGGAAAGATCTAAATGCAAAACTCTTTAGTTTAAAAGTAATATAAAAATTATGCAATAATAAATAATTAATAAAATTATAAATGTTTATACTAATTTATAATTAATTTTATTTATATTTATACTTCAAATTTAATATCCACTCTAATTTAATATATATTTCCCTATTTAAATTCAATTTATGTATCTGCAAGCCACAATTGTAAGCTTAAATATAAGGAAAACATATGACTTATATAAAATATATTTTATAAAATTACTTAAATATATTTAAAAAATATTATTTATATAAAATATATTTTATAAAAGTAGTAAAATATATTGCCTTCTTAATAAGAATGTATAATTAGTAATACTTATATTTTTATTTGAAATTTGTACACAAATAATAGAAAAAATAGACCTCCTTTGGGGCCTTTTTCCTATTCACTTTTTTAATAATTTATTTATTTAGAGAGACTTCTTAACTAACTACCTTTTCCTCCCAACCTCTCCATATATAGTATTTTATATATACTTTTCCTCTAAGGAAACACAATTAACTGACTTTGGCAAACAATTGGCAAAAAAAAAAAGAAAAACGAGGAAGGTAATAAGTGTACCCTCCTCTTTTTTTTATGCGACGCCCCTCAAGATATTGTCACCAAGAAAATGAAAAGCCGAGGGCGGTCCTGGCCAATGAAAAGCGGAAGGCAGGGAAAGCCGAAGGAGGAAGATGTAAACAACAATACACAAATAAATTGATGTCATTTTCGTTTTCGTTACGTCTCAAATGGAATTAGTGGAAAGCTCAAAAAAAAAAAAAAAAAAAAAAAAAAACAGAAACAGAAAACGAAGGCGGCAAAGACATGCAGAAAGGACAAATCCAAATGAAAACCCCGCGGAAATATACAAAAAAAAAAAACCCCAGAGAGAGCGGGGGAAAAAATTCCACTGGCAGACGGCAATGAAAACGCAGATAAACATATTCGCGAATTTGTTATTATCAGAAAAATATTGCGCAAATAAAGCCAGCGGCCGGGGGAGGGTGTGTCTTGGGCGATGGGCCGTGCTCCTGGCTGGGATTTCCACCAGCTTAAGCGGGGCAAAACGTATGCAAAATATTCCAAGGGAGAGCTAAACAGAGGAAAATCAGCAGTGGAAAGTCTAAAAATATACTGTTTCTTTTAAACAAAACTTTTTTAAACTAAGATAATTTAGAAATATAACAAAATAAATTAGAAAAATTAATTAAAACATTAAATATATTCATTTCACATAATATATACCAATTAGATTTTTTTTCTCTCAGTGTAGGAGGGTGTGTGTGTGGGGCGTTAATTCCCTAGTGACTGCATGTGACGCGTTTTGCATGCGGTTTGAGCGCGTTTTCCAAGCATTTGAGCTGCTGTGTGTGGGTGTGTGGGGTGTGTGGGGTGTGAGTATGTGTGGAGTGTGTGTGTGTCAAGGTGTCTTCCTTGGTGCCGCAAATTAGTTAAAAAGCCAAGCCAGACAATCAAAGATCAAAACTTTTTGATAGGCAAATGCTTTCTTACAATGCCAAAGAGAGGGGTGTGTGTGTGTCCCTGGGTGTGAGTGTGTGTAAATGGGTGTGTGTGTGTGTGTGTGTGTGTGGGTTTTCCTTAATACTTTTATTACGCTGCTTTTTCTGCAATTTTTTTCTCCGCCCCGCCCCCGCCTTACTGTCAGGACGTTAAATGGCAGCTGACTTTTGATTCGAAACGGAATTGATCGCTTTATCTGCGTGGAAACTTTGGCTGGCGGGGGTTAATTGATGGGTTAATCGGGGGCGAGACGAAAGGAAAGGAATATAAGAGGAAAAGCCTAGGGAAAGTATAGGATTTAAATGGGATTTTTATAGGGAAAAGCATATGTGGTGGGAGAAGTTGTAATGCAAACTTTTTAAAGGTTTAATATAAGGTTTTTCTTAAATTTTTAGCAGCTTATTTTAGGTTTTTATTATTTAAATATTTTGATTATATGTACCTTTAATTAAACCAAAAATTTACCTATACAATTTTGGTTAAATATTGAATTTATATTTAAATTAAAATCCCTTTTAATTGGCCCTAAATTTCAGTCAAAAGCTAAAAACTCGGTTAGGGAGTCATTTCCCACCCCATAAACCATATATATTCTTGATCAGCATGAACAGGCGAATCTTTCCAGCCATGTTTGAAAGAAAAAAATTTTTGAGCCAATTTTTCAAAATTTGATAAGGGGTTACATCATTAAAATAATCAAAAATTGGCTAAAAATTAATTTTAAAAAATCCTAAAAATTAGTAAGCAGATTTATTAACCTTTTAAAAACTAAGAAAGAATCGCTTTCAGAATTGAATTTAAAGCACGTTTGGCTGAGATATAGATTTTTAAAATTTAAAAATATCCAAAAAATTTACCATCTTTTAAAAATTAACAAAATTGTTAATTCTAGTAAATTCGAAAAATGTATATGCAGATTTGTTAGCTTTTTTAGCCAAGTTATAATAATTTATTTTATAATTTTCCCTCAAAAAAATCATATAAAATATGTAAATAGTTTTATAATTTATATTATTAATTTTATTCCATTACATTTCATATTTACAACATTTTCCCAGAGTTTAAATTCAATTAAACAAAATTCCTAATTGCCAAAACGATCCATTTTCCTTACCCACCCCAGCCTGTCGCGCGTGTTTGTCTAGAAAAAAATAGATATAAATTTAAGGCGCAAGTGGAAAATTGTCAGCGGAAAACACAACACAAATTTCGGTGTAAAAATTATCAAAAGAAAATGTAGACAAACCGCCCAGGAAAAAGCACTGATAACGCCCCCTCTACCGCCTCCCTCACCTTTTCCCCAGCGAAACGTGTAAATGGACTTTCGGGTGCGTTGACTGACTGACTTACCACCACTCACAGGGACTCACAGGACCTCCTCACTGGGACTCACAAATACTCAAAATACTCAAATGCAAAATGGCGATTATTCATAAATCATTAAACACCATTTGGCAGGCGCTGGCGGGGGTTGGGCCTTTCAAATTTTTATCGCTTTTCCAACAAAAAAACTGGCGAAGAAAAATTCCTAATGAGCCAAAAAAATAAAAAAAGACAACTAGATAAGGTTTTTGTTTAAAGAACTCGACTAGGGAATACCTTTTATATAGATTTTTGGTGAGTATAGGTATTTATATTTTTATATAATTTTTTTTATTGTTTTACATATTTTTATAATTTTATTTCCTCTTTTTATATTTTAAAAATATTTTTTATTCCTGGCCACAGCTTTTTTTTATTTTTCATGATTTACTTTATATTTATTTTGAATATTTCATCACCTTTTATATTTTAATTTCTGTTGTTAAATTTTATAAAATTAAATATTTAATATTATGCTATTTTTTTTATTTTATAAATTAAAACTTAAGCTCTAAATAATTTTTTATTTATATAGTTAATTATTTTCTATATTATTTTATTTTAGAAATTATAATTTAAGCTCTAAATAATATATTTATTTATTTAATTCTTTTTTTCCTGTATTTTCTTATTTAAAAAATTAATATTTGAACTCTAAATAATATTTTTATTTACCTTATTAATTCTTTTTTATTTTATTTTATTTTTTAGATTTCAAATTGAAGCTCTTCCGGTATACCCTTATCCCCAGCGAGGACTTCGCGTTGTAAGAACACCAAAAATGCCCACCGAAAAAAGTGAAAAAACTTCGGAAAAAATCAAAGGCCGTTTCCCGAGGAGTTGGGGGTGGCTTGGGTCAAGGTTTGAGGGGGTGAATGGGTGGTGGGTGCTTTTGGGTGGTGTGTATGCCCGCTCGATGGATTGGGAAACGAGGAAATGGGCAGGCGGGGGGTGGAATTTCGCGGGCTTTTTAACAAGGCGCCCAGGCAGAAGACACCAAAAACGAGACTCGGACGAAGAAGACATTAAAAATTTTGTTTGATACTTTGGTCCTAGAACCCCCGCCCCCGCCCCACCGACACCGATTCCCCCCCAACTCTGACTTCTCCTGAACTTTTTTTTTTTTTGCTTTTTCGGCCGCTGTNTTTTTTTTTTTTTGCTTTTTCGGCCGCTGTTCTGGTCGTTTGATTTCCGCTTCCGTTTGCCGTTGAGATTAAAAAACATTTTCGTGCGTTTTTTCCCTCATTTCCCTGATGTTTTTCCATCGTGCTTTTACCACGGATACGGATACGGCGATGGCGGTGGCCAACGGCTGAGCGTCTCTATCTGCGAGATACATTAAATTAAAAATTCATCTTTAATCAAAAATTATTGTTGGCATGCACAAGACAAAGTAGCGGCAAAATCGGAGGGATGGACGATGTCCTAAGCCCTGGGCAAACATAGTTGACAATATATCAAAGTTTTCTGGCATCTTTTGGTGGTCCTGGGGGGGGGGGAGTGGCGCCCGGAGATAGATGCCTTATGGTAATTGCTTTGGCCAGGGCCACCAGGAAGTACAGTTTAACCAAAAATGTAAATAAAGATTTATAGAAAATATTAGAACAAAAAAGAAAATAGAACAAGTTGTCACAGAGATATGGGAAACGAAAGTTTGAAGACTTCTTTGGTCTCCTCCTGATTACCTGGCCAAAAGGAAACTTGGCTGATTGTTTAACCACCACAAACGCCGCCCTGGAAGCCGCCTCAGCCAACAATTTCAACTTAATTAAATGCGTCTTTAATACTTTTTCAGCCAGCAGCCAGAATAGAGGATGGAGAGCGAGGCGACGGCATATCCTGGCATCCTGCGTCGCACATTTACATTAATGTTCATGTGTGTTTGTTTGCTTGCCAAAAATAAGGCAGGAAAAAATACATAAAGAAAGGATGGGAGAAGAGAAGCCAACAAAGTTTCAACTGGGGCTGTGTCTGGGCTAAAAATAAAGTTGATTAAAATTTGAAAGATTTTTGACAGTTATTATGCGCCAGCGGGTGGATAAACTGAAGCCGGAGCGCCGAAACTTGTGTCAATATTGAAAGTTAAGCTCGCTGTCTTCCCATTTCCATCACTCGGATGGGTCTTTTTCTGTATGAATCGGGGATGTGTAGCGAACCAGTTGGGAATTATAGTTGGAATTTGAATTTATAGAGGTGCCACAGTATCTAAAGTAAGTATTTTCTGGGCTTTTCGAAATAATAATAAATAAAAATAATAATTAACAATAATAATTAAGAATTATAAATAAAATAAATAAACAAAAATAGTAAATAATAATAATTAATAAATATAATAAATAAAGATAATAAATTCAAATAATATATAAAAATAATAAATAAAATATTTGTTAAGATAATTATTTTTCTTAATACAAACTTGCAGTTATTAAATACAATAATTTATGAAAATAAATATGTACAGAACCAGTTGGGAATTATATTTGAAATTTGGACTTATAGAGGTTTCACAGTATAAAATATAACATGTAAAATTATTGTAAAGTTATTTATTTAATAAAAACATACCCGCTGTTAATTATTAAAATAATTTATTAAAATAAAATTCAAATATTTGCATACATTACTATGCTTTATTTTCGATAATATAATTGTGGTAATTTAATTCATGACTCCCATATTTTTTTTCTCCGTGCAACTGGACTGTACTTGATCGCCTCGACGGCCATAAAAACCGCACACGGCCAGGAAGAACAGGGAGCTGCCGATGAAGTAGCCCTGCTCAATATAAAATTACATTTTATAGCGCTCAACGAGGGGCAACGCCGGCAAGGACATTCAAACTAATAAGGCCGGTTCAATTTAATGAGCAGACGTCGCAACTTTCCGCTACGTTGGACGCGTTAAACTAATCAACGCGGCAGGCAGGCAGGCAGGCAGGCAGACCACCACCACCTCCCCCAGCTGTGTCCTGCCATGTCCTGGCCCCCAACCCATACCAAAATGCCTGCAATTTTCCACCCATACCGGAGGGCAACAGTTGTTTGTTTGTCTGCTCAATTGCTTGTTAACATTTTGCGCAATTTGGCCAACAAAGGCCACCACCGACCGGCGGGGGGAGTGAGAGAATGGGGCTTAAACTACCTGCAAACATGGAAAAAACCAGAAACCAATTGAGCGTGAGTGTGTGCCCGTGCCAGTGTGGCCAGCCTGTAGAAAGTCATAAAATTTTATAGTTTCAGGGGGGAGCAGAGCAACTGCGAATGCGAATCAGCCGTGTGTTATGACTGTGAACTAATCGCCGCAGCGTTTTCGGTTCGCCATTTGGCCAGTTAATGAAATGGCCAAGGCTCAAATGAATTCTGGTCTTCTTTTTTTTCGAAAATGGAAGTGAGTGAGCGAGGGGAACCAGAAAATTGAACCGAGCCGGAGCTGTGGTCACAAGGCAATTAAATTCCCCCCCGCCCTGAAGATGTCCTCAGTTAAACCTGAAAATACAATATATATTAAAGCCTTACGGTTTTTTGGGTAAGCATTTATTTATTATATATATTTTTTTAAGCCAAGTTTGATTGCCAGACTACTTCCCCAGGCTCCTGCCTATAAAGGAGTCCATCAGTGGGCCGCTCAGCTCCTCACGAGTGTCCTTGACCACCTGCAGGTAGCGATCAATGATGGCCACTGCCAGGTGGAAGATCTTTGCGGCTAGGTTGAAGTTTTGGTGATCGTCGTTGATGTAGTCGATCAACACCGCTCGCATTTCGTGCGACACCTCCTTCTGGCCCGCCAAGTGGTCCCTGAAGATGGGCTGCTCTTCCTTCATCTGCTACAGATCAAAAAGAATTCATTTGAGTCGATACCAGCAGACAACAGCAGCTGCCACAGGCTTCGGACGAATCCCAGAAACACCCATCACAGGTTTGGGCTAATCCTCGCTATTTTGTAAGTCACCTAAAGCGGCCTCTTGGGAAGGTGCTGTCAATTTCTTTAATTGCACTTGGTTTATGTTCTCCCAGGCATTCCCTTCGTTCATAGTTGTGTCAATCATCTTGATTGGTATTTTTAACTATACAAACAATATGTAAACACAAAGAAGCAGAGGCTTGATCGCTTTTTTACTTGTTTTTGTTGAGCGCGTTTTTATTTTGCTGCAAAACGCGTGTTTTTTTTATTTTGCTTCGATATGGAATAGTTAGTTTGTGAACTAAGCTGCTCCGATTTAAGTAAAGTACAATTTAAAAATCGAATCTTGCTGAGATTGGTATTGCTTTAACGAAAATCGAAATGACAGTAAACTAACAATTTTCTTGGAGCTTAAATAGAAATTTGGTATTTTTGGGGCTTTTGCGGAAGCCATCTGTGGGCCGAAACGCGAACTATAGCATTACAAACTGATCCCAGTAAAAACCGCAACATTGTAAACTGTTCCCAGTATAAACTCAGCATTACAAACTGTTCCCAGTATAAACTCAGCGCAAAAGTATGCCATGAATTGGCATCTCCCGGTTCTTGCAAATTTATTCAGCCCAAAAGATGCTCAATCATCGCAAAGATCAGCGCGATCGGCGCTTGTTGCTGTACAATTGTCGTTGTTATATAGAGGCAGTGGTTGTTGTTGTTGTAGGCAAAATCAAGAACCCAATCTGGCCAAATTCAGT
>VNKB01016011.1:0-20413 GCA_008042735.1 Drosophila leontia | reverse complement strand
CGGCTCCAATTAAACGCATAAATGTACAGCCATTCCATGCAGCTCGCTCGCCACCAAAGTTGTTTAAAAACCTGTTTGCAAAAGTGTAAACTGAAAGCAAATATACATACATATATGCAAGTGCATAAAAAAGCCATGAAAACTGGCGAGTGACATGTGAAAAGAGTGGGCAGGATGTGGGGGGGATATGGCGGTTGGGCGTAAACCACTCAAAGGCGTAAATAAATACGCCGCCCGCATAGGTAGGCTATGCTTTTTGTTTGCCCGCCTGTGTATATGTTTGTGTAGGCTCACGTATGCCCCGAATGTGTGTGTTAATTTGCCAACAAAGACACGTACACACACGCAAACAGCATTTAAGGATTTGCCAAAAGAGAGAGCTCGCACCTGAAAGACATCCCCAAGCCCCACCTGTGTGCGCTTCAGAGTGTTTACCATGTCATTGCTATTAATTTGAGCGCGCTACATAATAGCTGTGTCAATATTTTGCAAACATTTTCTAAAAAGGAGCGGCCCCATCAAAATAGGAGCAGAATACCCAAAGAGGATGTGTTATGCCCCTGGGCCTTTACAGCAAGTTACACAAGGCTTGAAGGTCGTGGGTAGCTTTTGACAGGGCGCAGATCTAAACATCTCATCATATTTATATTTTTCTTTCAGCATAATTAGATATTTCTGTAAATGTAACTAGGCCACAGGAATATAAGTATGTTCCTGTTGAATTGACGAGCAGATCAAGAGGTACTCCATAGCAACAACCCTGCCCAACCAGACCAACTAAAAAAGCTCTATATAGTCCGGAAGAAATTAACCCAGATTAGGTCTTAAACACTGTAGAATATATTAATACATGTTCTTCCACTCTAACTTTAACTGTAACTGTTTTGTTTCCTGTGGATTTCCTGATTCTTACTTATGACAATCATGATCCCTTCCAAGGCCTATATATGACTCTTATTGATTTCAAAAATCCCGGCTTTCACTCTTCAGGAAGAGCAATCTCGACTATGAACCGATCCAGCAAATACAGCCAAATTGCGACTGCAGATGGGGTGCCCTTCAAGGGGCTTGTAGTTCCTATTGGCAGGCAGGGCATATCAATCAACGTTGTGAAAGGAACTCCATTGTGCGTTAACAAGTGGCACGTTGTCGGATTGATACACATACTCGAAAGGGTGATGGGAGGAAGCCGGGCAGGACCACGCCAAAAACCCGAAACCTGGCCAACCGTGATGTATCTATAACTAGCGCCCAACGTTTTCCTACTGCGCCGGAGGATCTGCCTCCAGCTACTGCTATCATTCCGTACAGTCAGAGAAAAACATATAGTTTTCGATTATTAAGAAGTTAAAGTATTATAATTCCACTTAGCTTTACCCCCTTTCCCTTTTATGTTTATTCTGTCTCGTCTATTGCGGCTAAAATATTACATTTGGTAAATGCATTGAAAATAAAATACAAATTTATTTCAAGTGTAAGCACCGCTTGCAACTCAAACATCAACAGTTGCCTTGCTCCTTGCTAGCTCCTTCAGCTTCTGGACCTGGACCTGTTCCTTTTTGGTGGAATATGTCACCGACAACGTGGCCAGCAGCACACATGAGTTTGGCAGGACAAAAGATTGAAGAGCGACCAGAATCCGGGGAGCAGAGCTCGAACAAGTCATCAGCCATGTACAGGAAGTTAGTTAGGCGGGGCCCAGATTCCCATCCCAACCAGGACTCATTCCCAGTTGAGGCTCTGCCAAAATGTCACCAGCGACAAGTTGTTCAAACAGCAAATTACATCCAGCTTTAGAGGGGCCGAGAGAGTAGAGGTTTGGGATTGGGAACTGGAATGAGGATGACATCAAGGACTGACTTTTAAAGTCGCTGCTCGTCTCCTCTAAAGATTTTTCTCTGCCATTCCCAATGGCGGGACGGCATTTTGAATATGCTTTTGCCTCTCATTTTCCACTTTTTTGGCAACTGTTTGCAAGGTTGCCATTGTTACTGCTGTTGATAATACCTCAAGGCCCGCGCTCCCGAGTGTTACTTTTGGGCTTGTTGGGGCACAAAAGTGCACTCGGCTATTGAAAATCCAACAACTGATAGCAGGCACTGCATACAAAGCAGCCAAGGGAAAAACAACTGGAGTAGAGAGTAACAAACTCACCCACTAAAACACGAATAGGTAATGTTCTATCTCTAGCATAGGCAGGAACTATGTTAAATTAAAATGCATTATGTTTTCAGGTATTAGATTCTATAAAACCTATTCTTAATAAATATTTACTTTTACTTACTTATATTTTATGCCAGAATTTCTATTTTATCCAAAGGTTTACCAGTGCCCCTTACAAAATAGTCTATATACCCAACAACTTAGCTACTTGTCGAGCTTATCCAGCTGCATGGCATAAAACGAGTGCTGGAAAAATTGGAGGGGGAGAAAAGACGGGCTAGAGAAAAATAGAAAATGCCACCAACAAAAAGGGCGTGATAGGCTGAAAAACAACAGCAATCGGGATTTTCCTGCCGCCCCATTGGGAACTGCCTTGCCATTTATAGTGTAGCAAAAGTTGCTTCCTGTGCTCTTTAAAACGAAAAGTTTTAGGAAAAATATTCAGCTCCATTCATTCATCATCGTTTGCTGACTAATTGATTTAAGTTTCCTTCTCGAACTCATTACGTTCTCTAATGTCCCCGAAGTCGGCAAAATCCAGCATATATATGGAAATGATTTTTACTATTAGTGCAGGCGAGGGAGAGCACATGTGAAAAGTTGAAGGAAAAGTTTACGGATAATTGATTTGCATGGGGAATAACCCAATTTGAGGACATACAATATCTAGCTTGATTGCACATTTTTTGAGGTAACAGAAAAATTAACAAAAAGAGATAAAATTGAAAGTGGAAAGAGCTGAATAACTTAATTTTCAAATAATGAACAAACCTTAACCTTAAAAAATACAATATTTACTAAGGCCCTGTTAGCCTGCCCTTTTAATTACCTCATATATATCGATTGGTTTAGTATCCTTTAAGTCCCAACAGCAAATAAACACATCGTATAATTTTATTATGAAAATTGCGCCAAACATTTCTGATAAACATCGGGCCAGTAAAAAAAAAAAACGACAAAAACAGAACAAAAAAAAAAAAAGAAACAAATTGTCTACAACATTTTTGACAGGCAATTTGCCTACACACATTTGCCTCTCAAATGTGTATATATATGTTCATATTCCGCATCCACATCCTTGTCCTCGCTTGCTTTTGGGAACATTTGAAATGAGCAATTTTCACATATTTGTACGACAGCATTTACGGCACACACTCAGACCAAACTGAAGCAACATTAAGTCATAAAAATAAATAGTTGGACACAGAGAGCGGCGATACGGAGCAGTTATAGTCGAAACGGAGTCAAGAGGAACTCTGTGTTTCCTCTGCTCCTCCCTCGCATATGAACATTTTTGCCTCCTAATGCTGATGATGCTGACCCGAGACATCCCCCCCACACTTGGTATGTGTGTGTGGCAACATTTTCAAGGCTTCAAAATAATGTACAAAATATGTCCGGGCTTAAAAGCTCAAAGTAGAGATCAAATTCTCATTGAAACATTTATAATTTGTACATTAAACTATTTAAATAATTCCCGAGCTGTTTACTCAAGACTACCAAAGTTTATTTAAAGGAAAAATTAATAAACAGCCGTTAAAAACTTTATGGAACTTCATCAATTCATTGACGATATGAAAAGGAGAAAGTCAGAGAATAAAAATCTCAGAACAAACTTCTCGATATCGCAGACAAAATGCTGCACAGCAAAGTTTCGAATAGCAGGCGAAGGAATTGCAGCGCAAACTTACAGGGAAGACAACGAATTAACTTTAAAATAATCCCGTTCAGCCAGACAAGACAATTAATAATCGTCGGGGATCAGGGAATCCGGATAGAGGGTGGCAAAATGTTTGCTCTCAGATCCAAATGAACAGGCCATGTCAAAGTTGCACTTGATAATTTTGTTTCACCTCCCGCTTAATCCTGCACCCGGGCAAGTCCTGGCCACGAACGGCAGGCGTCTCTGGAGCAGCCGGCTGTGTCGGCACCATCACCGGATAACTGTCGAACGAATTGATATTGTTTGCTTTTAATTAAAAACAATTTGCTTCGCTGGCCTTCTAGCCGCAGCGGATCGAACAGCTTCAGCTGGTACACCAACTCGCAACGGTTGACAAGGATTGAGTTTGAAGCTGCAATCTGCACGGTGAGAAAATATATATTTATTTTTTTTTCTTTTTATCAAATATTTCTTGAGAAGGCAAGACTGCTCTTTAAAATTGTACAGAAATTCAAAGTTATATAATTTAATTATGTTTTTCTTCACGTGACCTTCTAAGATTTAGCCAGCCCAGAGAGCATTTGAAATAGTCGAAACCTCCAACCCCAAAAGCCATGAACACTGTCAGCCTGGAATTCTACATATTTTATGACCCTTTCCCACTGCCTTCTAATTAAAAGGCCGAAGCTTAAACCCTTTTTAAACGGCTCAAACGCAAGTTTGCCCGCCAAAGTGTTTAGTTGTGAAAAAAAATTTACTTTGGAATTTATGTCGGGAAAAGTTCTGTCGCGCTCTCAAAGTAATCCAAAGTCTTCTTAAGACTCAACCAAAAAGTTACTCGTAGTTTCTGGTCCCCTATCTCTTTAAAGTATCACCTGCCCGAAGATAAAGTCTGAAAGTTTTGCATTCATTTCAAAATTAATTAAACGTTTAAGGCTGGGCCGGCGCGTCAGGTGAAACGAACGAAAGTTTTTAGAGATTTCGATGGCCGAAGGACAATGGCAACATTTAATTGGGGTTTTGCGATAATAATTGGCCACAAGCGGCTTAATGTGTTTCCTCGGAACAGGACGACAGGCAGCCTTAAGCTCGAGAGTACAACATTCAACGGAAAAAATCTACGAAATTTCGGTTACCTTCTCACATGATATCCAATGTTACTTATGTTTTACTTATAATACTGTGGCAAGGGAGTTTCACCTTACTTGTTCCTTACTGTAAGCTGCTTAGACCTTAAACCTGTCTGTGACTCTGTCTGCCATCGACTTAGTTTATGTCAAACTTATAAGCCAATAAATAGTAATAAGTACAAAGGGCCACGGAGAGACGGCGAAACAGACTCTATTAGAAATGGTAGTTTATTATGAATTGTTTTATATTTATTAGAAATATATGTTTATTTAACTGGACCGTTTTCCACATCCCACAGATCTTATATTAATCAGAAGAGAAGTACAACAGCAAACCTCAAACATCAGTTATCTTGCAATAACCATTCTAATTTATGATGTATTTAAATTACCTTTAAATTGCCTTATTGATATGAGTTCACTGACGTTCTCTCCAGCTTATTCCCTCACCAGAAAATATAATGATAATGGTCTGCCTTGATAAACCCGTCATTTCAACTAATTAGCTCGTCCTGGAAATTTTGAACTGACCGAAAGCATAATAGGCATTATCCGAGAACTGAACAAATCAAACCATAAAATTAAACTGCAAACTCGACAAAATATTCATACAGAAATCGACAATGCCGTATGATTGATAGAATCGCTGCCTGGCTGCAGGTTACTAATGAAGTAACCCGACCCCCCAAATTCAGGAGCACTCGTGCAATTTGCAGAAAATCAGACTAAGCATCCTGCGAGTGGGCTGTGCAAATAGTTTGCGCAGATTTTAGCAGCAAAATAAATTGCAATAATTATGTTCCAACGGGGGCGGGAATATGGTGGGACTAACCTGCGGCAACTATCGGAAAACAGTTTCAAATAAATACAACGTAATTATTGAGCCATACACTGCACTGGCACACTCGTCGGTCCATTCACATGCATATGCAATCAGGACTTTCGTAATTGTATTTGGGTTGCTGTTAATCACAAAATGCGCGGCCTATGCAAATATCACTGCCAGGTGAGCTGCAAGTTAGCCCCGAACACAATCCGAACTATGAATAATTGATGCCCTGCGACCAGCGGTTAATATTGGCCTGTCATTAACTTTGTAACATATAAACAACAAATTTCAACGGGCGATTCATGCAAAGATTCCCCGTCATTCGGTTAAAAACAATGCAAACGAATAACTGGCATTTAATATTCGTTTCGAGCGGTTTAATTTGTTTATCCCGCACACAATTAATCAGATTGACCTGAAAGACACTTAATAAAAGAGTATAAAAACCATTTGCCATGATAAGTGATGTTTTGCAGGTGGGATAAATTGTCTGCTGGCATATAATGCATCCATTATGACATATTTTTCTATGATTCAAGAGGCATTTTCTACCATCATTCATATTTTGTTTGGGAGAAAATAATATTAACAAAAAGGCATAATTTAAATGATTTTTAAATAGAGTACATAAATGTCGCTTAGGGACAACTCTTGTGTTTGCATAAATATTTTATCACTTTATTATACAAAGTCCTGTGCAGACTTTTGGCAGTTTGCATATGGTGTTGTGTCGCCCCTTAGCTGACATATTTGGAAATTAACCAAATATGCCGCTGATTTGCTGCAAATTCTGTTAATTTATTTGTTTATTAAATTTAAAGTGGGTTCGAAAGTCTGCGCGTATGTAAATTACGATAGCACTTTTGGAAACATATTGCATGTACATATAGTATATATATTTTATTATTCTTGTTGGCATCCAGTTTCAGCCACTGACTGACTGCAAGCTTACATGCTAACAAATTTTAATTAGAATATCAGTAAAAATATCTCAGACCCCGCACATATTCCAATTATTGGTTGATTTTTGACACCGCGTCATGGAATGTCATAAATGCTGACAGGATATGGCTAATAAAAAATATTTATGATGCAAACGAGGCTTATGAATGCAATCAAAGGCGAGCTAAACGTGGCCATAAATAATATAATTTAAATATTCGCATTAATTGAAGATTCTTTTTATGGAATAAAGCATAAAGTTGGAATAAATTGTATAATTTCCTCAGGGATTTAAAAAAAAAAAATAATATAAATTAGTAGTACCAATATTATTAAGAAGACAGTCTGCAGCTTTCTTGATGCTAACAAAACGTTGGCTCAAAGTCAATAAATAGGTTATTAACTTAAGCCCCTTAACCCTCCTTAATTAATCTGATATCTTGCTGTCGATTTGAAGTCAATTGGCTGAAATTCCCCTGTGCATTATGACGAAGAGCCACGCTGAGATGAGAATTAAGCCCAAGATGCCGAAAGGTGTGAATGGGTTATTGCCACTGATATGAAGGGCTTACCACGCCCCCAAAAGGCCTCCCTTGGGTGGCATATGCCTAATGCTGCCGACGGTGTGGTGATGTTGCCACAAAATTCAATCAATATAATTGCAACACTTTAGCAAAGGACCTCGTCTCGTCCTGCACGCACACACACTGTGACTGTAACTATGGCAAACTACGTAAACAATGTAAAGCGTTTCAAATTTATACGTCGGCCCCGAAAACTTACCCCCAAAGGAGCCGGCGACAGGAGCAGCAACTGATGACGGGACAAAAAGGAGTGAAAGGACCCAAGCATAAAACTGTGAACGAAAGGATGTATGTATGTGTGGGAGTGCGTGGGCGGAAAGGTGTAGCAACACAGATAGAAAGGGACGCCACGCGTGTATTTTCGCTTAGAAGTTTATGCACTTAATTAAGCCCCAGCTACTAGAGAGCACACTCGAGTGAAAGAGAAAGGTTCACTGAGGGAAATTGAGTGTAAAATGCATATATATTGATAATGAAAACTATTTATAAATATTTATAAACAAAACAAAGAAAAGATTTTCAGAAAGAATTTTACTAAGGATATATTTCAACTCTTCTTCTTTTGTTTATTTCTATTTAATAGATTTTCTTCGAGTGCCAAATAAAATAGAAGCAAAGAAGCGGAGACGACAACTATGTTGTGTTGAGGCGGAAGTTACACCCACCTTAAGGTCCCCAGTACAAAGTTTGTCATTTTTTGTTGGCTGGGCGGAAAATGTGTTCACTGTGTCGTTGAATTACTCAAAACTCGAACTCGAACTCGAACTTTTTCGCCCACACTCACAACACACTTGCATATCGGGAAAAGGATGTGGAAAGTGCGGTGAACTTGTAGCCACAGCTGTGACTTTGAAAACACATTCAATCATTTTCGCAAAGTTTCCCGGACTCTTGTTTTATATTTATAGACGTACGGCCCTTCCTCCCACATCAGTAAACCCAATTAAATTGGAAATTATCAATCAGCCAGGCACATTATATTCATTGTTTACTTGGAATTAAGGTTAACTAACTAATTTGCTTAATGGCCCCAGGTCGAACGGTTCGTTTTACGCCTAATTAATACAGCCAATTGGTATAATTTTTGTGGCTGTCAGCGTTAAATAAATTTCAGTTTCCGCGTGTAATAATTCTCGCCAAAATTAAAATACTCATTTTAAGTGGCTGTCCGATTGGCGTACGTAAACAATAAAAATTAGTTTTATTAATGAAACAATATAAGGTAATTAGCAGGTCAAATAAATGCGAATTGAAAACAAAAAACAAACATGAGATGTCAAACACAAAATAGATAATGTGGACAAGTGGACAACTGTAGGCTAAATGAATTAAAGTTTTAACCTTAAGCTCTAATTTTTAGTGGCAAAAATGCCACAAAATCAGGTGAGTATTTTGTTGTAATTTCAATTTTTAAATTAAATGATGAAACAATTATTTTCTTATTAGATTTAAATGCAATTTGTTTGTAAATCCCCTCCTTCAGTCTTTCGCTCATTAGAAACTGCGAGTCTCACGTACGAGGCATTCGCCTTGAACCCTCAGCGAAAGTGCTGCTCCTGCCAGTGTTATTATGTCCTTATTTTTTATATAAATCCATTTGAAATGCAACTTTTGCGCTAACGCATAAATCTTCGACACAAATTGCAAGCCAGAAGGAAGGCGGCAGGGCGTAGCTGCGAAGCATCTCAAGCATGTGTTGTGCCACTCCATACATACTCGCATCTATATAGGTATATATGTACATATACAGATATTCGTATACTGTATAAAAGTGTGTATCCAGATGCCGGCTTGTATATATTGTCGCAACATCAGTCAGGATTAGTTGTGGAACTTTACCAGTGCGACTACGACTAGTGCCCCCTCTTGTTTGCCATGCTGTAACCGTCACGCAGAACGCTCCAACATGCTGCCGGTTGTAGTCCCCTCTCCGGACACCCCCTGTAAACACACACATCCCGGGAACCCCAGCCTTGGAGCGCCAGCCGTGTCCTTGCGCTGCGTCTTGTCCTGCGAAGTTTTCCCGGGCTCTGCTGTTTGCCTTGTCTATTCCACCGAATGTGGAATGTTGCGAGCAAAGTTGCCCGCGTTCTGTTTGCCTAACTCATTCTCGTTGAAAAGGCCATGGGAATTAGTTAAGCAATTGCGCCGAAAGTTCTATCAAATGCAAAATTGAAATTCTCATTCGTTTCGTATTCGTAACCCGATTTGGACACACTTATAATTAGTCTTTGCTGACAGAAAATCATCTGATAAGTAAGAAAAAATACAATTGTTTGTCTAAGCCTACTTAGTTTTTAAAAAATACTTAAAAAATATTTTCATATTAAATATATGATCTTTAAAATTGTTTTTATAACATGTTAGCAAGACCAAAAATCTCTTTAAAAAAGTTCTAACCATACTCCAAAACTTTAACGATTTCACTTTCCTGGCTTCTAAGTGGGTAGAAATTATGCATATACATTAAAACCTGGCAGTTTTGCAACTTTAAGACAGCATTTCTTATTTCGCACTCATCCTCCGAAATATTCTTTGCAACACTAAACTGTGTCTTAGCGGGAGAACATAAGAATTAATTAGCTCCGTAAGCTAGTTCATGTAACACGGAGCGTTTGTCGCGCTCGCCTTGGCTAATTGTGGACTTGTGCGGGTCGTTTCATTGATTTATGGCTGCTAATTTCAACTCATGACGTTCAAAGTATTAAATAATAAACTCCGGTCCGTCGAGCGGCTCTCGATCCTGCTCCTGCTGGCTTCCCGGATCCATGCTGAGCTGCTGCAATATGAGAGGTGGCGCCACGGAACATGAGACTGTATCTGCCTCCCTGTGGCTACCCGGCAGACTTTACAAGTGTTTCGCTTGGTTTTATGGGGCAACGCAGAGAACGGGTGGGGCTTCCCCCGGGGTTGTAATGAAATTAAAGGCGTAATGCAATACAGCTGGCAAAGTTTTCGCAGCGGTTATTTCCATGGGTTCTCGTTACTCGGCGCTCTTTTGCGTGGCAGTAGCCGTCGTTGCTCCTCCAGACAGACATTAAATTTAATTAATATCTTCCGTTTTTCGAACCCAAAGCGGTCTTTAAATAAAATGCAATACTGTTACTTAGACTTGTTTAATTAATATCACATTTTCTTACAGTATTAGGTATTGTTTAAACTCAATAACAATGTTATTAAATATAACAATGAATTAAATAATGATCTGAGATTTATTCTAAAACAAGTAAGCTCTGACATTTGAGTTAAGGCTTTGAAAGGAAAATTAATGAATGTATTCACATGTTCACTTTCAACTGGGAAACATTGGAAGCCAGAAATCTGTTGAATATTATTTCTTTTTCGATTATGAAGCCGGAATCGAATTATAATGATGAGCCGGCTAGCGGAGATACAGCTCATCCAATCATCGAAGCGTCTTCTACCGGCGGTGCTCACCCAATGGCTACCTCAACACCAGGTCGCATGACCACCCGCTTGACCACTATGCAGAATATCAAGATATCTCCATCGTCATCGCCGGCGATCGGGAATAATAAAGAGCAATCGCCATCGACTTCACCACCGACAGTATTGACACCGACACTTAATACAGCAGGTGTAGCCAATACTTCCTTGCCCCAAAGAGTGCCAAGATCCTTGCAACACATTAAGGGACGGTGCCCAGTCCGCATGGTAAGTTTAGGTAGAACTGCAGAAACGGGCGGAAACCAATTGGTATTGCTGATTTTTCAGAGTTCTTTGGAGGGTGCCAGGTCTCCCAGGGGACGTCCTAAGAAACAAGTTCTCAAGACACAGATGACTAAATCACTGAAAGTTGAACCGGAATCACCAAAAGCAGAAGACCTAAAAACAAAATCGGAATCCTTAATGAATGCTACCCCCAAAGAGCAATTGCCTTCGACTTCACCAACGGCAGTAGTGACAACAATAACAAATACTACAGGTGTAGCCAACACTTCCTTGGCCCAACGAGTGCCAAGATCCTTGCGACACATTAAGGGACGCTGCCCAGTCCGCACGGTGAGATTTTATAGAACTGCAGAGCCCGGCAGAAACGAATTGATGCCGCTTATCTTTCAGTGTTCAGTGGAGGTTGCCAGGTCTCCCAAGAATGAAGTTCCCAAGACACATATGACTAAATCACCGAAACCAGAACCGGAATACCCAAATGTAAAATCGGAATCCCCAAAATCAGAAGCAAAAGCTTCTCCTACCCCCAAGCCGGAACCTGATGGTACATCGCGTTCCCAAAAGCGTCAACATTCTCCAGAGGACGCTATATCGGAGCAAGCCTCTACTTCGGCCAAGGCGACCAGGGCCAACACCGAGATCTCCCCGTCCCCACCCCTTCCTTACCAGCTGTACCAGGTGAACATGCGCAACTGTCCGGTTGGACTCCTTATTCTCAACTCGGATCAACAAATTGAACCCAACGGAGTGACGGCAGCTAATCAGAGCCAGGAAAACCCATTTCGAGTTACGGAGCCGACACCAGCAGTAATTGCAATCAATGCACTCGAAACACCGCCGGTAGAGAATCCTTACAGAAGTACCACTGAACCGATACCGAAAACCAAAAATTACTGCTTGATTATGTAAAACTGTAATGTTCACGAGTTCTTGTTTCCGAAGGACGATCATGAATTAAGATCTATACTATTTTCGATTCGCAAATTTTTAAACACCATATGAACCACAAAGAGACTCATCAATAAACACTCTCTAATACTCTCGCTTAATCTCTTAACTTTCGTATTTAATCAGACTTGAACCCTGGGTTCACAACTGATAAGGCTCGCGACTTGATTCTTGATTCGTTGGTAAGCTATATAAGAGCAGCATTTGAGCTTCAGAATTTCAAAGGTACGATGGCACCGAATTGGGCATTTCTTTTTGTGATCTTCACTTTACTAGGAATCGGTCTTTCCCTAAGGCCACTTTGTCCGAACAATACAAAATATCAATGTGTTCCAACGCCCTATTGTTCCCGAGACTCAATTAAAGCTTATAGGTGCTCAAGTAGAAATGAAGCTTGCTGCGATGAGCAAAAGGTGAGTATTTAAGTTGCACTTGTTGGCACATATAGTAATATATATTATTTAAATTATTTTAGGTGCTTTTTGGAGTACGGTACACTGGAAAAAAATATATTTCTGGTCCATATAGTCAGGCCAATAAGAGCTAGAAAGGAATTCGTCTCCGTCAAAGCTAGTTTCAGCTAAAAACAAACATTAATAATAAAATGTTTTTCAATGTCTACTATACGTTGACTTTACTACTGTATATATAATTATTAAAAATAATGTATATACTTTAATTTAAAAATCGCCTTTTTGGGTAGACCCACAAATTGCTCAAAAAATATCCCCAAAATGGTTTAGTAAGTATTTTGTATAAAGCTGCACTGAGCCTGCTCCTATTTTCCCATCCAGCAGTGGCATGATTACATAATCTAGACTTTTGCAGACAATAAAGTTCTCCAGCGCACTTTGTAAGCTGGCAAAATTTACAGAAATGGCATTATCACGTTGCACACAGTTAATTTGCAAGCGAGAGACAGAGAACAAGAGAAAGACAACAACAGAGAGACAGAGAGAGAGGGAGGCTGGAAAAGCGGCCAAAGAGAAAAGAAAACTGAATTATATTTACACAATAAACTTGGCACCCGCCTCCTCTCTATATACTATTGTATTGCCTGTTGTTTTTATTTGTTTGTAAGTTTGCCGGCATCTACAGTTATCTGTGGGGGGCAATAGTAATAAGATGCTACCAAGGCCGCTCTCCCCACAATACAACAAGGTAGACTGCAAAAAAATTGGCTTAAAAAAGATATTAACTATTAATTGATATATATATACAAAGGTTTAAGCCTTATCTTTTCTCTTATCCTACTTGATTTTAAAAGATTTTAAATGCTTGCTTTACGGCTAATGTAACAAGTACCCATAGACATAGATATAAAAATTATAGATAAATAATGCAAATAAGTACAAACAAGGTTTAAAAAGAGGTTATCAACCCCAATATATAAAGTTAAATGTATCTTAAAATATGATGATAAAAAGGTTTATCGTTCATTAGAAATTATAAGCTACTTGGTGGAACTTCCAATTTCGTTCAGTGTTCCCTGAAAACGTACCAGCACAAAGGATATGCAGTCCTATTTCGGCTGAAGCTACTGCAAAGAAAGAAATTTGCATGGATTTTGAACCTAATAAGGAAAATGTGACTGCAAAATCCAATTTGTAATGAGAAAAGTAGTGCGAATTGTCTGTGCTAGCGGCTGCTACAAAAATATTGCAGCATATTTCTAGGCGTATTTATGAGTTGCGCTTAGGAGGGGCTCTATGTGCGCGTGCTGAAATTATGCAATAAAATTATGCGAGCAGGCCTGCAAGTTTGTGTTTGCATCTGTGTGCAATTGTGTGTGTGAGTGTGTGTGTGTGTATTTGTGCCTGGGTGTGCTTTGTGCCTCGAAACGTGACTTGTTTTTCGGGAGGCTTACGCCTGAAATCCTCCATTTATGTTATTTGCGGCGGTTTCTTGTCTTCCCTTTTGCATGAAAAGTGCATGCAGATTCATTTTGTAACTTACAACCGTATATTACTTAGCAAATGGTAACAAGAATTATATTTAAATGCGGGAGAACAAGCCTTAGAAATCCCTAAAGTTTTTAAATCAATTAAAAAGGCTTCCTAAGGTATGATATGATATATGCCTAATGTATTTAGAGTTTTATCTTTTAAAAACTACTTAATGGTCTCAACTTATTGTTTATTTCAGGGGGATTCTTATTTCTTCCTCACCTTTTTTTGTCACAATTAAAGGACTATAATTTTCAACACGCGCCCGCAAGTATGCTATAATTCACACGCAGCCCAAACACCTGCGATTGCCATGAGCGGGGCAGGCCTTCCTGTTTACAATTCATAAGCAATTTCGGACTCGCGACAATACCGGCCCGGTTCAGTGCACTGGGCTCGCCATGTTGGGAAATCAACCTCAGCACACGATTTTTAATTATTTTGTTTCATTTTCATTTCAGTTCTGTGCTCTGTTTTGTTTTGGTCGCCCAAATAAACAAGGTCCGGTGGTGGCCAGTAGTGGCTCCTGTTTTTCAGAACAGATTCTCAAGGATGGCATCTCCCATTCCCCGCCTGTTTATTCTCTTCTGTGTAATTACAAAACGTGATTTTGCTTTTGTTTGGTTCTCCTTTTTTTTTTTTTTGCTGCTGCCAGACAACATTTCACGGTTTATGTTAATTTTTTTTCTTTTATTTTTTGTGTGTCTTCCTTAGCTTAAATTATAGAAGGGAGTCCCTGTTGTCCAGTTTTCTGCTTCCGTTTTTTTTGTCGTTGTTTTTGTTTGGGGTCGGTGTATTGTTGCAGCTTGTATGCTCCAAAGGTGTCGTAAAATAAAAATTCATAAATATTTAGTGCACGTTTTATTATATGCCACCACATTTGCGCCACCAGGCGCATCCTTGGGCTAACCAAAAATCATTTAAATTTTATGTTGATATTTAATTGGTATGACAAAATAAAAATCAAATTTTCTGCTTATTTCAAGTTTATTTAACATGATTTAAATAAATACTTTTTGTATAATTTGAATGTGTATACCTCGGATTCATATTCTACAATGTCGAAGCTGACATTACTATCAAATTAAATCAATCATACGCACCGTGTGCTTTGCACAGACACCGTTTAACATATTCGGACCTCCGTTCACAGCACTCGCTTGATGGAAGCCAGAAATCGAACCCATTGAACCGCAAATGCAATGTCAAGCAATTTCATGGCAGCGGAAATCTTTCAAAGTTAATTTTCAACACACGGGCAAACAGAGGAGTCAAGACGGCTACTCTGTTAGGGGCGAGAAAATTGTACGACTTCCACAGACTTCAAAGCGTCAATAAGCAGACAAATATGGGCGAATGGGCGGGGAGCGGAGGGGTAGACTGTGTGTGTCTCTGGGGGGCGTGGCATGGGGCATGTCAGCCAGGTGGGCGTGTCCGTTGGAAATGGCCCGGCTGTCTGGCAAACAAGCTGACTGATAACGGAAGCTGGCAATGCACGTGTTTACCTCTGGATATTTGCTGTCTCCCATGGAACAGGATGCCCTCTGCCCTGCGTCCTCTGTCTCGCTCTGGCCGTTTGTGCTGTCGCAGGACGATAATGATGATGATGGCGGCGGAGGGGGGTAGGAATGGGAAAAGGGGAAAGGGAAGCGGGGGCTGGCCCCCATCCGCTGCTGATGTCACACATTCATGGTCATTTTGCTGAGTCAATCGTTTGAAAAATTTATGTTGCCTTCAAAAGCAAAATTTGCCATCGCCGTCGTTTGATTCTCGGCAATCGACCACACACAGTGGGTTGATCTGAGTTTGTATATAGGTTGTTAAATAGACTCTCTTGTTAATATATAAAAATAAGAAAATAGTTCAAGATTTTGTAATAAATCCTATTTGAAATTCTTTTAAACTGATTTTCATATGAATTTTTAAACTTTTATATTAAGGAAATCCTAGAGTGAAATATAATATCTATTGATACTTTTTATATATATTTAATTTACCAAAATACATTGACTTTAGGTCACTGTGCGGCACTGTGGGTGAGCGAGGGAGATAGTCAATAGATGCGGTTCATTTAACTTGACTGAATGCTCATCGACTGCTAACCTGGCTCCACAGTCTGCGATGGCAGTGTCTGGCCGGATCGGGTTTCAGCCTGCTCGCTTTTGACCCACCCAAAACTCAATTCAGGTTTATGAAGTGCTGATGTGTGTCTGATTTAATTGAAATTTGATGCACTTTTCAATGTCTGCCATTGAAGTCAGCAAAAGTGTTTCATTAAACTTCAGTCATGTTTAACCACTTAATTGTGGCACTTTGCTGAAACATGGATATTTTTGTTGACTTACTAAAATGAACATTGGCAGTGGCATTGACATGCATTTGTTTCTCTGGTGTGTGGAACAAGGAGTGTTTTAAAATTCTTGATTAGCATGTTGACATTTATTGCGATCAGAATGCAGGTACTGATGGGGTTGATTGGCTGGAAAACGAACCAAATAAAAAGTGAAGTCTGCTGATTTCTCTAGTCAAGATCTTTGTGAGTTATTAAAGCTACTATCTTTTAAGAAGAGAATATCTATTTAAATGTAAAGACAAATTAAAAATTTCCCGACTCTTAACCCTCAAAGGGTTCACGTTTTAATGCGCTTAAAGCTGCCTGCGCCACAGAAAAACACCAGATGTGGGCAGCAAAGTGTCAGGGACAGCCACGGGCGAGCCAAACCTTGGAGTTTCCAACAGACTGCAGTTAGGAACAAAAAAAAGAGGAGACGCGAACGAAAGGGGGAGGAAACGGCGAGTAAAACTTAACAAGTTCACTTAGAAGAAATTAAGTTTTCAGCATTTATGTTAGGAAAACTGTAAAGAAAAACTTTCTTAATGAAGCGACGACAATGTGGTGAGCAATGAAGAAATGTTCGGAAAAAATAGCAGTACTGAAAAACTGAAAGAAGCGCATAAGTTTGCAATGAAAGTATATTAAACGGGAACCCAGGGAATGAAAAAGGAAGTTTAAAGAAAAACAAAAAGCTATTTTTAATTATGCAAATACAAAAAGTATTAGAAAGAACAATTTATAGGTGAAGAATTCATTCTGGTGAAAGCCTTGCTTGGTGAAATATGAAATTTGAAATACAGTTTACAAATTCGCATATATTTTCACCTTTTGGTGAAGCCTTTTTGACCAAGGTTAGCACTAAGCTGCCGTTGTTTATTAATTATTTGCCAAGTGCTTTTGGATGGAGCCCATCAATCCATAGCACACCCAAAATTAACCTAATTTTTTACCCACTCAATGTTCAAGGGGAAAGGTGCGAGTCGGAAAGGTTCGTCCACAAACACAGGCGCAGCAGTCTTGTTTTTAAACTCGGAGCAATTTTTTACCTTTTGTAACTCACAGGCACACACACCCTGTGGACCCCTGAGTATATTTGTGAGAAAAGCACCCACAGTTGGAAAACTTTTCCAGTCGCCTCCTTGAACACCGCCGTACGTCTCCGCTTTTAGGGGGGGGGGAAATTTACTTTCTTGAAGATAAATTATATGAGCATTTCCCAAAGGTTAGCGTGATAAATTTTCGGCAGCGTAAGCAAAATATCCCACAGAAAAACCCAGAGTCTGGCTTCGATCTTGCGGCCAACTTGCAGAAAAGGACTCGCCGCATATGTGTGCGAGCGAGTGTGTCAGATAAATTGTTTATGTGTCTGTGGGGAAGCGATTAGTGTTAATGGGTTCCCCCTCGCCCTCCCCCGCCACCCGAAGTTCTTAAAAAATGTGTGATTCTTGGCCCTATTTTTTTGGGGGGATATTTGATTCAAGTTTTCTTTTCAAACACTCCTGCAGCGCATATGAGCAATCGATAAGTGCACGCAGACAGCAGGACAGCGGGACAGTTGGATGGACAGGCAGGCCATATGGGAAGCAGTCGAACCCCGAACGTACATTGGGATATATATTTTCAATTTCTTTCTACAGCAGAACGCATCTAAAGTTGCCCCGACCAGTCAGGCGGTGCTGAGATTGCAGCCGGGCAGGGATTGCCAGGACATCAGGCAGGACAGACAGACAGACTCACTCCGCACGACTCCACTCCCAAAAGTGCCTCAGCCATTGTCATTGCATCGACTTTTGCCGGAGTTTCATGTTTAAATGTCAATTTCTCAACGATGCCAAAGTGACCAACGAGGAACCACTATCCTGGCATCCAGTTGTTGCCACACACCGAGTCCTTGCCCATTTCGCAGACCCAGCTGTAATGTATGAAAGAGGCTAGGGCACATATTTTTTAACGCCAGAGCATTGGCATGGTCCAAGTTATTTTTTCAATTACTTCATTGTTGATAGGGGTTCGAAGGGAACCAGGCGGAAGTAGCAGGAGAGAGGATATGTGCTGGCTTTGTGGTCAGCTTGGCTTTTCTCTTTGTTTACCGGACTCGATTATAGGGCCAAGGTGTTGTGATTTGGTGTGCGATACCACATACGATTAGATGGGTAAATATTTCGAATTTATATTGGTTAAATATTGAAATGGTAAAAGGGAAACTAAGTTGCTGGAAGCTGAAGTTTTTTGGAGGACTTTAATGTATTAAAACTCTACAAACAGGGATAATATAATATACTATAATTTCATAGAATGTATTTAATTCTGCTTTAAGAAACAGTTAATCTAGAAAAAATACAAAATAAATGGGAGTCTCTTCCGTCCCCGTTGGATGTCAAACGAAATCGGACAACCTAAACAACTCAATAAATCAGCTGTCGATTGTGTCGTTTTTCCTGCCGCTGTCAGAAGGAAATATAAGCAAAACACACAGTTGTCAATCCTTTCGTCCGCAGCGCAATGGCCGGGGCAGGGCAATTAGTCCTGTCGACCGGCCACAGTGGGTTGGGAGTGGGGTCAAAGGCTTACAGCAGCTAATTTTCAATTTGCATGACTCGCCGCCGCCGCCTGCCATCGATATAGGCAGTTGATGGTGATCCCCATGACGACGATTACATCGGCCGGCGAAATATAAATAAGTTTGGCATTTTAATTGAAATGGGTGGGGTGTGGGCCCGGGGCCAAAGCTCACGGAAACGACTATTTTGAATGAATTAAATGGCCGTCGAAAATCTTTATTTATAACAGCTGCGGGCCACTAGCTACGATACCCGCCGCGTGGCCCCCCAACCAAGATCCCAGCTCTTCTGTCTGCTGGCATCGGAAATATTAAATGAAACGAAGCAAATCCCATTGTCACCCGGTTTCGGGATTCGAAATTGGCAAATAATTGACAAGCTATTTGGGGCGTGTTGATTGGCAAAAACTAATGCCAGCAGGACGGCACTGCGCACGGGGGACAAAAAGGCGGCGAGAGAAATCGATATACATTTGACTGATGGACAATGGTTGGTCCAGCCGAACAATGGCACCCTGAGTACCCTGAATTTTATGCGGAAAAATATATTTCAAAGAAGTCTAAAAGCTAGTCAAGAAGATCAATAAGCAAAAGATGCTTGAAGACTTCTCTTTATCAGAAATGTAAAGCTGAAATTTATACGTCTTAGAAATATACCTTGTTGTTTCTAAGCTCCCATCAAGTCTATTAAATACTTTAATTAACTTAAGGCAAATTTAATTTCACTCCAAAACCATTGACTTAATCACCTTTAAAACCAATATACCCCAAGGTAAAACTCTGGGCACAAAAAAAAAGACGTGACAAGACCACATGAAACAATGTGACATTAAGCCATTTCAACGCAAAGGGGATTTGCTCGCCCTTCTGTTTCCACTTTCCTTACTGGCTGATGGCTTTTTTCGGGCCAGCACATGCGGGGAGCACAATATGTATTCAATATGTATTCATATCAAACGAAATCTGTCTGCGGAGGGATCCGTGCACCTCAGGTGGATAAAGCGGAATGGCCCGGCACATTGCATACATTTCCTCTCGGCACTCGGCAAGCCCGTCTAAGCTCCATGGCGGCCCAATAAAGTCCGCAGTTGATGCGTTTCGTCTTGTTAAAATAATTGACAGGTGGTCGTGGTAGCCATGGTTCGGGTCAATCTCAACCAGGAGCCGGGAACGGAGCATTAGTGCCGTTTATGACAATGCTGAACAAATTGCGGGCATTGAAATTGATTGGCCAGATTGTTTGCAGGCAGGCCAGCTGGCGTTTAAGTCGATATTAGAAAAATTTACTCCTAAGACTTAACAAAGCAATAATAAACTAAATTAAGCTCGCTTTTATTAAAACTATTTACTGACAGTTCAATTTGGGCAAGTCAGAAAGTATCGATAGTATGTCGATATTTATCGGAAAAGTCGATATATAAAGTAATTTTTACGATAAACATAGTGCGATATATTTATATGATGCTATATGACATATTAATAAAATTTAAAGTATTACCCTTAGTATATTAAATGCTACCGAATAAATATTAACAAAGACGTATAAATAATAAGACAACAAAAATGATTTAACATTGATATATTGTTTTTCATTAAAACGGTAAGATCGATTATGCCATT
>VNKB01016000.1:0-22228 GCA_008042735.1 Drosophila leontia | reverse complement strand
GCCTTCAATTTCTTCTCTCCCAGCCTAATTGGGTTTTATATTATTTAAAGCACTTACTTATCAAACTTCATTTCCGTCTTCTTGACGCAGTGAGTTGCATATGCGAATGTGCCCATTAAAATGCCACAAATGCAAATTAATTTAATTGAATCCAATTTGGCATTCATATTATCTTTTCCATTGTTTCCTCAATTTAACAATTGCCAGAGAGAAGGAGAAAGTCAGGAAAATGGGAAGCCAAAGCAGTCGAATTAAGCTGGCTGGGCAGTGGAAATTGTGCGGGCAGGATTAAAAACATAGTGGATTTAATCCCGATTTATAAATTAACGCTAATTTGCGGTCTCACAAAGTAGAAAGTTTTTCGCAGACTTCAAAGCTTATTAGTGGCTAGAGAGGGGTTTTTTTTACGACTGATTAATTCAAAAGTCAAACAATTTAATAATTGTAATAGATTTTCCAATGATTCATTTCACAATGTTGCTCTAAAGAAAGCTTAACTACAAAACAAAACCATTGAACTGTCCATTTATTACTTGTGAAATGCAGCAACACTTTGTCAGCAATTAAAATCTAGTATCCTTTGCTTACAATATTACCTTTATGTCAAAGAAAATTAAATGCCATCTATTGTTATTGTTCTAATAAACGCATTCACTTGTAATGTCTGACAATTTGTGCTTTTATTGTTTTTGAAATATTCCAATTAACACAATTTTCACATCAGAGCTTAGTGTTTGTTTATAAAGTAAAATACCATTTTAGATCGGAAATAAATCTCCAAAAATATTTTATTGAATATATATTAATTGATTTTAGCAAACTGTTTTTAAAAATTTAGTATAAGTCAAAATTATGTTTAATAAATTTTTTCTTAATTAAGTAAACTAGTATTGCGATTTAGCGAATAGTACTATGATTAATAATTATACTTTTATAATTTGTATTATATTTAATAGCTAGTTTGTCTTTTTTTTATTATTCAATGTAGTAGAGTATGAGAAGAAAAGCAACTAGTTCTAAATGTAATAAAAATCACAGTAGTTTTTCGTATATATATTATAAATAATTCTTTACATATTTTAGAAGCTATAATTATAAAAATAGCTTATAAATTTCTCAGAGTTCCTTAAACTTACCTACCTGTCTATATTTACAAGAGGTCTCGTTTTTTCAATGTTAAAGTTAAACTCTATTAACAACAGATTTATAGCAAGAGGGGCTACTTTTAGCAGGCAGTGTCAGTACTTAACAGCGGATAAAAAATGTTATTAACAAGACCAGTAAAAACTGTTTACTTCTGGTGATATTTAAAGCTGAAACAATTTCTTAAATTTAACTTATAAAATAATAAAAATACAAAAAATATAATATATATTATAATATTATATAAAATATTGTGTCTTAAATATCATAAATATTTCAAAATAACGCCAAACTGTTGCTTCTTTTAACAGAATTCGAGCCAGAGACTTCAAAACTCACCATTCTGGAGTTATCAGCGGCGTAACAGGGAAAGAGCAAGCGCCTGCGCAGTCACTGCCTGAGTCACGAGTGGCAAACGGGGATTCCCGAGTGCCACTCAGCCGCTCTCCGGCTCCAGCGAGTACTGCTATCATTGGCGGCGGAAACTGCGGCCGCTCGGCTCACTCGCTGCTGCCGCTGGGACCGCCTCTGCCACCGCTGCTGCCGGCGCTGCAGCAACACTCAGTCTGCACTCGAGTCGCGTGGCGAACACTCGTCCACCTCGTCGTTGTCGTCCTCGTCGTCGTTCGGTTCTCGGATTTCGCCGGCTCCCAAAGTCACGAGTTTACGAGCTTAGTGGGCGGTGAATTCCCCTGCCGACACCGGGCCCCCTATGCAAATACTACGTGTGTGTGAGCATATAGACTGCAACATAAATTAAATCGAATTAAATCCGCACAAGACTCAAACTAAAGTCGAAATATTAAAATAATTGCCCAGTTACTGTTGCGTGTGAGTGTATCTGTGTGTGTGTGTGTGTGCTTTAGGGGCGACATCTGTTGTCTGATTTCCGCTTTTCCCTGGTTTTCCCGGCTTTTCTTCATACCGAAACTTTAATTGTGTCGTTGTGCCAAGTTCGTGGCTTTAATATAAATAAATGATTTAAAGGTAAGGCCAGTGATAATTCCAAACTTGCAATAAGATATTAAACAACAAGATATGTTTGATAAATATTTAAAATCGAAATAAATTGAAGCGATGAATACTTATAATAAATATTAAATTTTTAATAATAAACTTAAGGGAGTTTCACTGTATTCAAGATTTCTTTCTGCAATTCCGTAACTTGCCATAATTCTCTTCTGATAAGATATAATATAATTGAATTAAATCAAGTTATGTTTATAAATATCAGAATTTATTGCCTGTTCTCCGGGGAAGTTGACAATATTTCATGCAAACCATAAGACACATTTAATGTTAAAGCTGTTTGACTTTCACTCGGCACGGCACATCCTGTGCAATTTAAAGTTGAAAGCAATTTTAAATTTATTACACATATACCCATGGCATGGATGGAATTCCATTGGATATGCGCATCATAAACAACGTCCAGCACCGGAACAGACAGCATATTAAAAATGTGACTATAACCTTGGCTTACACGGTGGCCCAGTCCGCCTTCTGCCCTTCGGTGGCTCCAACGTCCTGGTAACCGCACCAAGGCCACAGCCAGTCACGGGCAATGCAATAACGCCAGACAGTGGTGCCTGAATGCTGCTATTGATGCCAAAAAGTATCGGAGTTAAGCAGTCGAAGATTTAAAAAGAAAATCTATGTAAACTTTTCCTTCCCATATCTAAAATCTAAAAATAAAAAATTAATAATACCTTAAAGGTAAAACCAAACTTTTTAAAACTTTGTATTTTTCTGCTTAAGACCTCTGAAATTCAGCAATTTCAACGTGAAATCAACAAAGACTGCAGCACTGACAGCAACTTTGGAGGGAAGCTGTATGTCTGTGCGGATTGTTGTGCACTGCGGCCTCGTTGTTTGTTATTTGTAATTCTTACTGTACACATGACAATAGCGCCAGCGGCAATGGGTGGAATAGCTGCATCCCCCCAGCCTCGTATCCATGGCCATGGTCTGCAGCTACCCCAGCGAAGGCGTGACGGCATGCAATGCATTCTCGGAGGAGGCGGATGCGGACACCCAGAACCCACTGCGACGGCTGAATCCTTCCCCGGATCGGCCAGCTTGGTGCTTGTGCAATAGTTTCAAGTGGCCGGGCAACTTTTTCCATTATGAATGGTGCGGTTGCGCTTTTTTCCATCCATTATTTACGAGTTTTGAGTGCAAACTTGTTTCGCCAGCAAACAAGTGGCGGCCAGAGGATTAGAACACTTGCCCGACCGCTCGGGCTCTGGCTCTGGCTATGGCAATGGCTTTGGGATTGGGGGGGCTAAAGTGGAGACCTGGAACTAAGTGCAAAAGTTTCTGCTATAAGCTAAAGACAAAGCCAGTCTCATTCGGCAGGAAATGGTTCAAATTGCAGAAAGAATTTGATACCATTCAATTACTCGATTGTCCAAGGAAACTTCGTACAATATTTATAGGGTACTTTTGACAGGAAATTGCAACAGGATATTTATTTAGCCATTTGTTGTGAGGTAATGAGTTTCGAATTGAAAATAATAGGTCTACATTTAATGGGTATATTTTTCTATATATTATTTAACCAAATATAAATCTATCCTGCTGGAAAAATTCTAAATTACTGGAGCATTTTTAGACAAATCCAGTAGGTGATTGAAATTATTTTACTAAATATTCAGATCTTGTCAAAAATAAAAGTAGAAATATGTAGAATACGATTAAATTTTAAAGAAATAACATTTAATATGAAATTATAATTATTATATATTTATGGTCAGCGGGGACTTCCTTCTTTCCTAAAAATCCAAATGTCTAAAATCTCAAAAGTGATGCTATCCCCCTTATTATGCCATACAGAATGCCAAAGTTTTTCCGGCACCAATATATATGTGTGTGAGATCAAGTTTTATGCTCTTGTTCACCAGCTTTTGTGGACTGCAATTTTGATAAAAAGTTTTGGCCATGTCTGGCGATGGGTCGATGCATTTATGAGTGTGCATAATTTTCAAAATCACTTGAGTATTTTGCGAAACAAAGTCTGAAGTTTCGCCAACTTGTTTCACGCACTTTCAGACTCCGGGTGCTGCATGCACCCCCGGAAAGGCCACCCATCCAAAGCCACCCCCTCCTATCAAACGTTAGGCCTTCGCAATCTGCCGCCATACACAAGTTCTCTCGTGCGGAGAGAGAATGTTCTGCATTCTCTGACATTGATAAATGATTTTCCCCCCGAAAGTTTAGCAGAAGAAAACCCAAAACAAGTGGGCGGGCGGGGTGGTGGTGTGGCTGCAAAATGCATTCATGGCAAGAAAATTGTTGTTGCTCACTAAACCGTGAACCGAGAACGGAAAACTCTGCACGGAAAAAAATGCAGCTAGACCTTAGATTTGAAATCAACTGCTAGAAGTCAGCAGAGGCAACCTTAAAGTTAAATTAATTGATGAAAATAACTAAGAGATTAATTTTGAATGTTTATTTAAAATAAATATAGACAGTAATATATTTTATAAATAACATGTTTAATTAATATCGAAGCTTTAATTGAAATGCTAATTAATAAAAAGCTCACAACATGTTTACAATTGTTTTCTGTGTGAAAATGTGCCTGGCAAAATTATCGCAGCTCCACATACTGGCTCCTCCAGTGACAAGCGCAAAAAGGCAGAGAGACGGAGAAGGTGGGGAAATCATAAATAAAATATGGAAGTGCATGGGGATATAGCCAGTATATATGTATATAGAGGCTGGTTCTGGTGCTTGTGCCCAATTTAATTATCCTCGCCAGCCGAAAGAAGTGGCCAGGCCAAGAAATTTCATTCACTTAAAACTCTGGAGCGAAGTTCTTCCAAGCGAATGCAAATGAAAAACCACAACGCATGCTCAAGCCGTGTTTTCAGTTTGAGTTTTCCGCAATTTCCCAGGCTCCAGTACCCAGTCTCCAGACCCCAGTCGCACTCCCCAGTTCCCGCTTTTCCCGGCGCCCAGTTCAACATGTAATTAGAGTGCGAGGAATGCGCGCGGTTGCCAAAAATGTTGTGGCCGTGGGTGCTTTGATGTACATATAGCAATGTTCTTACATACATATGTATATATATTTAAGAGCCTTGCCGCCGTAGCTAGATGTAAATGTAAGTATTTCGGGCTGCAGGAGCACATCTGGCTGGCCGCAAAAGTTCAAGTTTGTTGCTTGTCTGCCGCCGGAGTCCTGCCTCGAGTGGCATTGCCGGGGCGGCCACTTGCGCAACTTGTGTGTAAATTGGACGAATGTCCTTACGTCCTCATGTCGATGTGTTGACATCCAAAAGTGCACAAAAACGTCGACGGCAAAAAGTAACAAAAACTGCAAAAAACTTTATTTGAAGTTGGACCCGAGCAAAGCCGTTGGCCGTTGGTCAAAACTGACAAAGTTATTCCGTTGCATCACTCTTTTTTAAATTCCTTGCCATTCTTGAGTGCGGAGTAATTTAAGTTTTTAATATTACAGGGATGCCATAGAAATTGTTATGCATTAAGAGTTTATTAGAGAGGTGACCACAAGTATGCAATGCGTTGGTGGAGTTGTATAGTAAGGGTCTTTTAAGCATACTTTATTAATGCATAATATTTAAGAGATGAGTACAGTGTTAAAGGATCGAGGATTGTCTAGCAGAAGCATTATCAAATATTGATAGCTACCAAGTGAAGTGACTTGGCCTGGCCTCATGGATAGCAGCATGCTTTTGCAGACTTTAAGCATCCAAATTAATATAATATTTAAAAAAATGTATTTGTGACATTTATCACAAATCCAGCCGCGAAAACTTTAAGCTGATGGCTCCATCCATCAAAGAGCGCTCGAGCTTTGATTCTCCTCAGTCATTTAAAACGCACGCGAAACTCATCATTAATTTCCTGCACATCGGCCATAAATGTTGGCTAGTTTATGCCCATATTGTATCGGGTAGACTGCCCGGAATAAATTGCTTTTGAAATTTCTGCTCTTTGTCCATAAAGAAAGGGGAAAAGCTGAAACGCATTCCGCTCGTTCGCATTATTAACGCACATAAAACTCGCATATAAAGTGATTTAAATTTATTAAATATAAAACGCCACCGCAACGCACAAACCCCCCGACCCGTCCGGCCCAAAGATGTGAGCGCATAACAATTGCAATAAAATTTAACGTGCATCGATAAAAAGAATATCAAACCCAATAAAAACAACAACAAAGCGGGATCGCTGCCGCTCTGGAGAAGAGAACTTCATTACTTGTTTGAATGAATGAAAAAGTTAAAAAAAAAAAACACGAAAATACAAAATGTGGGGAAAACAAAAGGAGCGAATGTGATGGAAAAACCCCACAATGGGCCTCCCAGGATGCAAGGGGTCCTGCTGAATGGGGCTGTCGGGCTTTATGCATTCAACAAATGAAGCGAATGAGTCGGAGCCATCAACAAAGGCGAACGTTAAATGTTTTATATTTAAGAGCTCGCCAAACAACCGATATGTGAGCGACTGACTATAACCATTTTTCTACTCGGCTCGGTTGGCCTCGTCATGAATAATTATGATTTTCAATTTAAAGAACATTTTCACACGCACACAGGCACACACAGCCAGTTTAATTGCTTTTTCTTTTCGAAACTTTAATCGATACGAAATTGACTTCTCGCTGTCCGATCAAAAATTGGATTTAAACTTTAAAGCAAGTTTAAGGCGGCTTCAAGGAAAACAGTGAAATTTTCCATTTCAAAGACGAAAATAATCAAATTGCTTGCGAATAAAATCTCTCTCTCTCAGTTGATATGTGGAAAAAACAACAACTCGGATGAGCAAATAAAAACTGGGAATATCACCATCACCCCTATTTTGGCCACTCAATGCATAATTTATGTGCGACAGGCGGTAATGTTATTATTCCAAATCAGGCAAAAATATTATTGCATTTCCGACACACACCAGCGCACCAGTATATATGAATATAATTTTAATGCAGCACTGCATGCAAATGGATGGAATGAAAACGTGGCTAATTTCCCTTTTCGCCTCTAAACGAAATCAATGGCAGCTGTCAACACGCCAAGCGCCCGCTCCATTATTCCAGAATACGAGTTCGAGCTCAATAAAAATAATAAATAATAGAAAAATGCGCATAGAATTGCCAGAGGGTGGCAGCGGAAAATGTGCGTGACACTCAGTCAATTCTTGGGCTTTCGGGGCTCCCAAAAGAAAAATACGGAAATAAAAGAGACTTCCATTCATTGGGGACAAAGTAAATAAATATAAAGACAAGGATGAACAAATATACAAATAATATTTGCGGATTAAGGCTTTAAGGATCCATATATGCTATCTGTCTTTCATAAATATCAGAATAATGATGTGACTTCATTGGATTATGGTTTATATCAGTTCTAATATTAATTAAAGGGAAAAGATAGTCTGAGTTAGGGTGTCCTTTCGTCGTTAGGCTTTTGAGAATACCCATTCCAATATAGATTTTAAAATGTCCTCTCCGAGGTCCTTTGTATTATTGACTACGACATTTATATGCCACCCAGCCAGACATATGCGCATTTTCACATAATAGACACTCGCGCCCCAGACACAGATGTGTGCGTGGAAGCGAGGAAAAGCCTGACAGGAGCGGAAATTTCAGCGGTTGACATCCTGACAAAATTGACAGGAGCAATGGCTTCCGATACTGGTGGCTGGCAGGCAGGCAGGCAGGCCGGGAGAACAAACGAGGCTGAAAGCCTTTCACTAATTAGGCAGCACATTTTCAATTAGGAGCGGCAAGCACACACAAAACCAAACAACGCTCTACAAAATAACCAGCGAAAGTTTCTGGGAAAAATAGAAACGCATTCTATATTAATGAATCGAAAATAATTGTCTGACATCAAACAACAAACAACAGCAGCGCAACGTCAGAGATATTTAATAGCCAGCCACAAAATAATTACCCCGAAATAATTTACTGCGAATTAGAAACAACGGCAAACAAAACAAAAGCGGGCAACTTGCGCAATATAAATTGCAATTTGTTCTTTAATTGGAAATTTGATGCCAATTTTTCCATCCCCGCCCTGCACAGCTTAGCCAGCGAGCAAAGTGAGTTTTTCTCGAAATATTAAATTTCATCAATACGTACCCATTTCGCTCAGCATGACCATCATTATTTCTAGAAATAAAATGTGGCCCCCGACGGCAGCTCGGTTTCTGAGGATTGATTTACCTCATAGGGCTGGCCTGGACTTGGACTTGGACGTGGCTTGGGTGAGGGGTGCGTCTGACAGGTATTTTCCATCAATTAGTTGGTGTTCTGGAAGCTGTAACAATTGAAACCAGCATTTCCTAGGAAAACTTGGAGTGTGTTGTATGAAAAATATTGAAAATGCTCAAGCGTATAATTTTTAGATTAAAGAGAAACAATGCAGTAAGCAAGATGAATTGTTATCGCTTAGAAATTACAATTAGTACCTTGTAAAAAATAAACAAAATATGCAATATTTATTAAATGTCCAGCTTTTTATTCTCATTTAAACAAAAACTAAAATTGAAATTACATAGTCGTTCTATAATAATTCATTAAATCTGTTCATTTTCATTTAAGCCTTCCTAAAACCACAAATCATAGACGCAAAAAAATCTGCACATAATATTTAATATATAAATATTTCACATTTTCCTTGCAGAAAAAAAAAACATACATGGCCAACGGTTCTGGAAAGGATCAACAGAAATTTAATTAAACCACAAAGAATTCCACTTGATTGCAAAACATAAATATACTGGAAAAACATGAACGTTGCCGATAAAATTCCTTACTTGCATAAAATATGAAATATATCAAATTTTAATATTGCTATTTGCGTTAATTAAACCATGAGCAATTCCAACAGCCGGAGCCAGACAAGCCACTAGCTTAAAAATGCATATTCCCAAGTCTCGACGTCCGAGGTAAGTTCCCAAAATAAACACAATGTAAATATGAGACTCTTATAAAAGGCCAGCACCAGGAAATACAATATTTTCATACAATTATGTGCGCGGGCGGAGCCAGAGAAATTTAATAAGAGCCATGAAGAGCTTTCCTACACATTCAAAATATTTTGACAAGTTTTTCAATAATGCAATAAAGTTGCCAACGCGCCCCCAGGCGCGCCATTCCCTCGTCCAAGGACACTCCTGATGAAATGAAAATATTGCCCACAATTTGTTAGGTCCTGGCCGAGAACGTGGCCCGTGGAACTGGCCAGGATCCGGTCTTGACTTGGCCATTTGCGGCTACTTGTTTATCTTCCTGCATTACTTTTGCCGCTGCCTCATCTCTTGTTTTCGCCTTGGCCGGAAGAGAGATTTTTCAATAGACCAGAACGCCGGACAGCTGGAGAGCTGAAGAGCCGGACGGGCAACGCATAAACAAATAATAAAAAACAACGCAGGCCAGTGGCAATCGCGACCCTGACAACGACCTTTGGGCCACTCATTTGTCAAGGGGCGGGTACAGTATGGAGAAGTCCCGGAAAGGAAGCCAAACACCCGCGGCCCGAGGCATTCATCTTGGTGCCATGGCAACCAAGACATATGGCTCCGCTCCTCGCGCTGCCGGTGACCAAAACAAATTAAAGTCCCACTTTAAGACACAACCAACAAATCAAGTCCGCCAAACCAAGCCCAAAGTGAAAAGGCAGGACTTCCTTCAGCATCCTGCCATCCTGCCGGCCAAGGGAGGAGACAATTTTTACAAGATTTACCTGACCGGCATAAGTAATCAGGCTGTGTGTCCATTCTGGGCCAATCGAATTCTAAACCGTCGTCCGAAAACGATTTGGACACAATACTCAAATCGGGCACTAGAGGGCAAGGACAAGAGACCATCAATCTACAGGCAGGCAGCAGGCTTGGGGGAGTCCTGTTCCTGAAAACGATTTCACAAGAACAAGTTCAATATGGGGAAGTTACTTAAAAAGTGTTTTCAGAAGGTATGGCAAAGGATTAAATGATTTTGAAGATTCTCTGGAATAAATACGAAATATTTTACTTATTTCATTAAGTTTTAGAGTCTTTAATTAGGCCAAAACTATTATAACTAATTTATCACTTAATTCCTATAAAATTTATAATCAGGTGTACACTATATCCTTCTTTTAATGTCATATTTCCTGCAACACGCTCATTCGAATGCCATAAAATGCCCCAAAAGGTAGGCTATAAATTCTGAGCGCAAATTAAAGTTTAAGAGTTTCAAGGAACTTGAGCAATTTCCTGACCTGAAACCTCGGCTAGCCGACAATGAAATCGATTAAGCTGTCCATGCCAATGTACCCCATACACACATTCACATCCAGATCCACATTCAGGTCTGGATTCAGGTCCACATCCACATCCACGTCCATGTCCTGGAACAGTTTGCACCAGCAACTCATTAAAAAGCATTAAACGCCAGGAACGGAAGTCATTGGGGCTATCAGTCGGAGACACGCTTCCGTTTCTCTCCTTGAGCGGTGCCTTCTTCTTTGCCAGTGCCTCTCTGGCACAGATTTACGGGGCCAAAAGTGCGTAAAAAAAAAAAAGGAACGGGCGGAAGGAGGCCTTCGTCCTCCGTCCGGACAGAGATTGTCACCGGGCCAATTGTTCCAGGGCAAGGGAACTTCAAATGATTTATCGCCCGATAGTTGAGTTCAAAAGCGAAACGGAAAGAGGCAGACGGCGAGCGAGGAGGACTGTCGCCCGCACAAATATTTATTTATAAAATTGTTATCCCAACCAAGCAGGCAGAGAGTCCTGTCTCTTTTTCGAGGGCGAGTCCTTCGATCCATGCTCATTGCCAGGCTTTCGCTCATTTTCAAATCGGATTTTATCAACTGAATGCCATTCTTGTGCAAATATCTTATCTCGCTGCCGCACAGGATAATGGCGACTTTTTCTCGGTACATCTCTGCTCCTTTTTGGCTTTAGCCGGAGCTCAGCACCGGCTTTGGATGCCGCCTTTGTATGGCTTTGGAATTATTTCGAAAGCGGAAATTGATTTTCCCTTCTTATTGTGCACCGTTTTTTTCGTGTTTCTGTTGCTCTTCGTTGACGTGCTTTGCTGATTTCCCCAGACTCTTGCTGTACATACAAATAATTTTGGCTGAGCGCGAAGGGAGACACAGCATTTGTTTAGCCATAAATGGAAACTCACTTTTCTCCGTTTTCCCTGCACAGCGCCTCATTTGGCGCTATTGCGATGATAATACGGCGATGATTAGAAGCCCCGGAAAGCTGAGCACCGAAAGAGCTTCAGGGAAAGTAGATTTTAACCGGGCAAAGCTTAACCCTTTTGGTTGAGGGATATTCTTTACGTTTATAGGAAATTAACTTGAGTTAAATATTAATAATCTTGATAATTCGTTTGAGTTTGAGGGTTTCTTTGATGATAATAATAAAATTTCAAATGACCTTATTTCTTGCCATGTTTAGTTTTTCAAAATTACCCTTTGAAACATATTTTTAAAGCTTAAACAAAAATATTTTTAAAAAATTACTCATACGCCACGTCGACACAAAAATGAAAAGTATCCCTCATACGCAACGTTGGCTGCTAAAGGGTTAACCAAATTTGGGGCGAATACGAGTAGCTGGGCGTTTCTGGGCCAGGCTATCAGTGGTCCTGCCCTGACCTGGGCCATTCATTCTCGCTGGTGTCGAGCCTAGTCCGAGGTCCTGGGACCGCAGAGCAGTGCCGACCGAGCATCCTTTGGCGTCGCGTCTTTGACATTATGAATGATCAGCATAAATTTCCCTGAGCCCTCGGAGCGCTCCAAGGCCCAGCTGCAGCAAGGAAAAAAGGAGCGGAAGAGCGAAGCGAAGCCAGATAACTAGCGGACAAAGTGAAGGACGGCTCAGAAATTCATTTCATTTCATTTCCTTTGTACGTGAGCAACATTTTTTATGCAATTCCATGTAATAATTCTCTTGGTTGTCGCCTTTTCACGCATGAATATTCAAGCGAGCGAGAGCGAGTGCCTGAGAGAAACCCTGGAGAAAGTCGGGGCTAATGAGACTTTCAATGGAATTTGAACATTTCTTAAACCCAAATCGTGTCCGGATTAGTTTATTCACACAGGCAAACAGACCGAATTCCCTGCCACTCGAATGCCCCAGAAATGTTTGGCCAACAAACTTGCACAATGAGACCCAAATAAGAGAGAGAGAGCAAATAATGTCAAGCGAAAACCCGAGATGAACGGAACGGAAAACTAAATTCAGTTTACATAATATAGCTCATAAAATATTTTTCGCACATTCATTGCCCCTTGGCCCAAAACTAGGCCACACTCCAGTGCCCCTCGAACACAATTCGGGCATAAACAATAAAGTAAAACGACAATGGAGACAGCGACGACGACGACGACAATGACGACGAACTTGAAGGGAAAATAACTTGAAACTTGAATATTTACATATGAAACGAAAGCCACCCACGCGACACGAACCGAACAGACAGACACACAGGGAAAAATGTGGGGGGAGGATATGGATCAGTTCTGGGCTGGAGTTGGGTTTGAGACCGAGTTCGGGGTTCGAGACTAAACAGCACTAAATTAATTCTGCACAATTTGCATTAAAATATGCAAATAAAAAAGTGAAAGAGGCGCGGGCGGGTGGCGACCGTTTAGGGTTCCCCAACTATAAAGGGATACATCCACCCGGCAATATACCATATATGCCAAGAGTCCCAGCAGCGAGGAGCGTTAAGCATATGTGTGCTCAAGTGGCTGCAGACAATGGAAGTCGCTGTTCGGGGGAGTTGGCCTTTTAAATTTCGAATGCTCCGTTATTGCTTTAATGGGGCCCACCAGCCCCAGGAGGATTTTTCGGCAAAGGGAGTCGGCGTTTCGAGTGCTTCGATTATGAAAGTGCCACCCCTGCCGCATCACATTATTGCATGTGGTGCAGTTGGATCGGGTTTGGAGTTTGGGAGGTGGTTGAGAATGAGCTGGAGGCCACATGTCTGTCTGACTGGCTGGCCGGAATATTACACCCGGAGAAGCTCGCTGCAAATTTGATTGTTCTTGGAGAGCGCGTGCCTCAACGTGGCCGCCAAGAAAACGGGCTCCAAGGACCCCGGGAAAATGGGAAATGGTAAATGGGTAACGGGCCCTTGCGTCGGCATCCAATGAAGCATGAAACTTTAGCACACTTGCAACAGTTTCCCATTTTTTCCAGCTCTTTTTCCACCAGCATTTCCTATCCGCTTTCCTTTCTCCGTTTTTCTTTCTTTTTTTTTTTTTTTTTGAAAAATATGTTAGCTGCGACTTTGGTAATCTGCAGCGGGTGTATATGGCTGTACATCCGCACAACCAAGTATATACACACATCTACAGAGAGTAAGAGGGAGAAAGAAACTGGATAATGGTCGGGATATGCGTGCACAGTGAAGTGGCGATATTCTAAAGCAACAACAAAGTGTATAAATCCGGTCGATACTTCTTCGATTTATACCCACTGCAAGAGTGACTTTAAGATACGGTTCTTAGTTCTTAGAAGAAAATTTTGCTTTGATTTGAAGACGTTTTAATTAAAAGCCTGAAGTTAATAATTTTGTATACATTTTCCCAAGTTTATCGTCAAAATAATTCAAACCTCGATTACAATAATATATTTCCTTAATATCTCAAAAACCAAAATGAGCAATATGAAATAAAGTTACATTAAATTAATCTAAGCATCTGGTCAAAAGGCTAAGCTAATAAGCAATCAATAAATGCAGTCAGGAAATGTATATTCAATAACCTGACTTTGGTAATTCATAATATCTGGCACTCGACATAATAAACGATTGATGGCAACTCACTCATTAATATTTAGCTAAATACAATTGAATGTCGAGAGTTCACTTGTTGTGTGTGTGTTTGTGGTTCGTGAAGCAAATACCTCTGGCCCTGCCAGCTCGCTACAATTTTAATTACAGTTCCGATTCCACACAGTATGATACGTATGTGAGTCTAGGATTTTCATATTCACGGTGCACGTATGTGGCATCCGCTGGAGACTCCATGATTAATTTGAGAGCAAGACCATGTCAATATACACAGAAACGCTGGTATGGTATTACCTTGCTGCTGCTCTTACCAACGCGACGAGCACTAGTTCATAGCTGGGCCCAGCATCCGATCCCACACATATAGTGCATATATCGGATATACATATGTGAGTTGGAAAGCCACAAGCCAAACGAGTATTATTGCTAAGCCCGCTGTACAGCGAGGAAAGCTTCGGCTTCAAGTGCATGTATTTTTTCTATTCCAGGACGTGTATGGGTGGGTGTGTTGCAATCGATTTTTAATAAAAACTGCAAACGAAATCTGTAAGCATATTGTTTGGCTATAAAATTAAAAACCAACAAGCGCTTCTGTGTATGTGTGTGTACAGAATGGCGAGTTTCGCGAAAGTTGGTTAAAACGGAAAGAAAACACACAGTGGCGAAAAAACTGAGATAACAAAAATATAGCCATAAGTTTGCAATAATATTTTGTTTCATATAAAAAGCTAAAATATGCTCCAAAAAACAAGAGAGTTTTAAATTCTTTTCATTTAATATAGTTCGATATACCTTATCATATTATAAAAAAAACTGGCTTTATGTCATTATTTCAGAAAAGGTTATCAACAAAGTTTTAGGAGTTTTCCTTTAATCTCTCAAAATGATAAATTATTAGATTTATACATTTAAAAGAAGATCTTTGACAGATTTTTAAACTTTTCTTCCAGTGCCATCGATGTGGGAAATCAGTTGTATTAGTAGCCGTTTACAGTTACATTTCCCAGCAGTAGATTTTTAGATTTCCATTTGCAATTTCGCTGCTCATTCCCCGGTCTCTCTGTTATTCTTCCGGAGCTAAACAATTTTCGCAAATGAACGGATTTTCCCATTGTTCTTGGCTCCCGTTGTCTGGCAAATAAAAGCACGATTTTAGTTAATTACCGTTGAGCAGAAGAGAGAAGATGATGGAAAGGACATCGTCTGCTCTGCATTTTTTCTACTTTTCATGATACCATTTCAAGCTTAAAATAAAAGAGCTCCGGCAGTGAAAACGCGCACAAAAAAAGAACAAAAACGAGAAAAATAAAAGAGGAAAACTCAAAGACGAAGCCAAACAATAATAACAACAATGCAGTCAATTGACTCAAAATGAGTTTTTATGGGATTTGCATACTCTGAATGGAGGAGAAATAAATGTAAACAAGGCCAAAAAGAGCGTAGAGCAGCAAACACAAAATGTACAAAAATTGCCTGCAGTTTTGCCGCATTGCCCTCGAATAAAAAAACGAAAATCCCACTCGTTTTTATACGCTGTTGCTTCAAAATTTGCATTTGCATAATTTTAATTTTATGATACGCGCCTGTTTTTCTTAATTGTTTCTCGTTAAGAGAGTCAAGCAGCTACCGCAGCCGCAGTTAATAAAAACAGAACATATTTAATGCGCACAATTACTTTGCATACGTTACAGCCGGGCCAGGATACAGAGGTGGAGACGGAGCAGGAGCAGTAGGAGTCGGAGCCAGAGCCATGTGCGAGTGCTTGCGCCTAAAACACTCCACGCAGATTTGTGGAGTTCAAGTGTGCGTCGGCTCTTTTACGGCCGACGGGGCGGCTTGTCCGGTTCTTTACATAATAAAAGCGTAAACACGTTTTCACCATCGCCCAGCCGGACTTCGGACTTCGGACTAAGGACTATGGACTGCGGACTCTCTCAACTACAGCCGTAGTCCCATTACAATGGCGCCAGGGCAGCAAAGAAAGGAAAGCCGCCACTTACGCGTGGCTGGGGCGAATAAAATTGGCTTTTTGTTTGGGCAGTTTTATGAATTGCTTCAATGCTCATTTACCGGTCGGCCTAATGGGTGCATTGCCGTATTGCCGCAACACAACCGCCCACTAACACAACCACTCCCTCCCGCACAAGGTCGTAATGCTAGTAAGAGATCTATAAAGTGCACAAGTCTCTGTGCTTTTATGGCCGGCTTTCGGGGTCAGACTCTGGAGAGTCTGTAAGCCAAAAAAGTGACTAAGCTAGGGGTATATATTTTATATAAGGTCCTGCAGTTTTGGTGGCTTGTAATGCCACTTCGTTTCATTTTTGTTTATTTAAAAATAACACAACACACTAATCGTTAAAATATCTTGAATGTTTGATCGAAAGCCCACTTATTCCATGAAGGGAAGTCCTATTATTTCATTTCTTTTTCTAGGAACTCTCAACAATTCAAAAACTTTGCCAACCGTCACTCATTAACGCCCCAGAGAGTCGCTCCACTCTGAAATCAATTATCTGATGTGCCAAAAAAGCGATGAGGAAGTATCAAAAACTCCTTGATTTACACGTACAACAACATCGGATACGTTGAAGTCATACAATCGGCCTTTTAGCCCTTGCTGCAAGCCCAAGACCCTCTACAAAAACAGAGTTCGAGTGCACATATCAAAGGAAGCCCAACAATAAACTGGGTTAGGAATGCCAGACTCAACCGACACGATTTCAATTTGCTTAGTTGATAAATGCCAAAAATTAATTCAGGCAGCGCGCAAAATGCCTCCCTTTTTATACATGGCGAAGGTAGACTGCTAAGAGTCTATTATAGGTACCCTTTACGGTCGGAAAAAGCTGATAAATATAAAAGAATAATAGTAAAATAGTAAATATAGTAGAAGAAGCAAGTCTCACGTATATGGACCCCTTTGCAAAAGGCTTTTAAAATATATTTCTTAAACTTAAAACTTGTTTTATTGTATTATATAAACTTATTGTAGATCTATAAACTTATATTTTATATATTTATATATTCATCGTATATTTATATACATTTTATATGCCCTGTAAAAAATATGCAATATCCCTTCAGCGGGTATCTTATGGTCGAGGCTTTCGGCAATATAGTTCTTTTAGTTATATAGTATAGGTGTGTATGGTTCTGGTTTATAAGCACACGTATATAAATATGCATGTGAGTAACTAGAAAATATTTTCACTTTTTGCCGTGATTCGTTTGGGTTTCCCACTAACACACACACACACACCACTCACACACAATGGGGCAGAGTATTTATGTAGAAAGAAACTTGGCTTTCTTCTGGCTGTGTCAGGCACAAAGTTGCACCGGCCAGAGCTGCACTCCCTCACCACACCGCACCTGCTACCCCGGACCGCTCGTAAATGTACTAAATAGTTTCTCACGTGACTTTTGCCCATAAAAAATGGCTTTATTGCTGTACACGTATTCATTAATGGCAGCAATGAACTCACATGTGAACTTCGGGTCGGTGTGGGTTTGCTTGAGAAACGGAATGCTCCTTCCCCCGAAAAAAAGGAGTCCTCCTCCCCTCCTACTTGTTGTTGCCGGTTGCATTCAAAACTGCCTGCAAGTCGTCTGCACAGGAAGTGCATATTAATTGTGAAAATTTGTACGGATATTTCTTCGAAAAATAGCTGCCCTCCTTTCTCGGTGCCTTTTTAGCCCCGGCTAAATCCATGTCGTACTCCTAAAAATATGGCTTTAGTTGGAATTCCTTGAAACTTGCATAAGGAGTGAGCTTGGTAAATGCACAAAAGGGCAAACGGGAATGGATAAAGTTCTTGAAGGCTTTCGATAAGTGTTGCCAACATAATATTAGTTGCTTATGGCATGAGAACAGGGAATGGCTTATTCACAAAGCGGTTTAAGCTTAAGCTTTGGCTTGATATTTCTCCTAAGTTGTATTATTTTCTTAACAAAATGAAATTCGTTGGAGCTGGGAGGAATTGTGGCTATACAAATGCTATATTTGTATTAGCATTTACTCATCAGAGTTATGTCGCCTGCTTTTTTAATAATTTAAATTGGTACATAACTCGTTAAATCTGCTTTTATTTCGCGTAAGCTGGACCATTTCTTTCTCATTTGGTTTCATTTTTTCTCGGTTTTTTATTCAAAACGTGGGACATAATAAATAAATTTCCATAATGAGCAAAAAACGTCTGAATGCAAATGTAAATCATTGAATATTTCATTGATTTCAGATGATTCGAGTGACCAGCGCACCCATTCCTTTTGATTCGGTTTATTCCGCCGCTTATTTTTCTTTTTTCAATTATTGGCGAATTTCGAATAATTCAGCGCAGGACCGCCTTCGTCCCTGTCATCCGCTTGTAATTTCATAATAAGGCAGTGAATGTTTTAAAGCCGCTTACCGTTTACAATCAGGCTGGGAATAACCAAGGAGGAGGAGCAGCAGGAGAAGGAAGTCCTGTCTGGGTTAAAATAACATGTTATTGCACTTTTCTTTTAAATGAATGCAGTGAGCTCGCCCGCTCGCACATGACAATTGCAAGGCGCTGATAAAAGTCGGGGTGTCTGCGGTTGCTCCTTTACCCTGCATCCTTTCGCCCGCATGTCCTTTGCCTTGACAGGCGAGTGGCGTGGGGCGGGCGCTGTCCGGGAACGAATGCATTTTCAAACCGCAAAAATAATTAAAAACTTTACGCCCCGCCCCAGGGTTGTGCTCGCATTTAATCCTGTCAGACAGGACACTCTCGTGTCGAGGTCAACCGATAAAAATCAAAAGGGACGAAGTCTTGGCCTTTAAACGGCGCAGCGGTTAATGAAATTGTCTCGCCGCCTCTGCGTCTCTGACGGACGATCCGGTCGATGGGGAGTCCTGACGACTGAAAACACGTCTCTTATCTGCCGCATCCTTTAAAGGCCTTCAATTTTTTGCTCCACTTACTAGTTTCTTTCGCGATTTAGCAGGTTTATGGTGAAAGGCAGGAAAGCTTGGTTTTACCCATTTATCAGAGGACTTTTAAGTCTTTACTGCACTTTTGATAATCTTTTTAATGACTACGTTTGGTTTGAAAATATACATTTGTATTCCTTTCCTCAAAAACTTTCTGAATATATTTTTAATATAAATAAATATATAAACCAGAATCTTCACGTATAGACTCCGTTTTCTTTGAATTTAGCTTACAATTTTCGTTTTATTTATAAAGCCTGAGAAAGAAGACTAAGATTCCCAGAGCTTAATTACTTCCAAATTGGCGCAGATGGAAACTTTTCACTTCCTTGCTGCCGAAAACAGAATCTGGCAATGCCACAAAATGGGTTAAGGACCAAGGCCAGACCACAGCCATCTTTAACGAAGGCGGGCTTGGGCGATTTCGGAGGCTGGACGGGCGAAAGTTTCGCCTCTTAGGCCCGTAAAAAACATTTGCGCAATGTCAACAAATTTGCGCGCTTATTAGATTTTCGTGGTTGCACACAATTTCGCCAACTAAGACCGCCGCAGCGAGATAAAGTGCAGCCTGCGAAAATATGAATAAAATAACGAGAACTTTCCGCAAACGGAAGTGCACGCTGCGTTCTTTTTTTGTTCGTTCGACTTTTCTCCAGTTCTTTAGCTTTCCCGGGGCTGCGGTTGACCAGCGGACCACGCCCATTTGGGAATGGGATGTGGACGAGGACGAGGACGAGGTCCACGCCCATTTTGCGCGACGGTCACGGTCGCCGGGTCTGCTAATGAGTTTTGTTGTCAGTTCTTGCTGGCCAAGCACAAATCGGCGGGACGGGGATCATTTGGCTGCTCCTGCTCTCCTGGTGGTCCTGCTGCTTGCCTTGGATTTATGCGCCAGGAGTCGTGTGTGTGCGGTAAGTTAATATTTGCTGCATAAATTCCAGTGCGTCGGAATTTACTGCGCTTCGTTTCGGTCCCTTCGGGACTTCCCCGACGTTTTGTTCGCCGCTGTTGTGCTGAAATTATGAAAATGCAGTCCACCCATCCCACAAAGCTCTCCAAGCCCTCCACTGGCTGGCCACCATACAGCAGTCCTGCGGGATCAGAATGCAAAGCTTGGACCATGGACACACGAACGCCAGGATATTAATTACTTTTTGCATTTTTAGCTCTGCGCCTGGAATTCAAATGAGCACAATTCAGTTAATTTGTTTTTCAGCAAAAATATGTATTTTTTTTACGGAATTTAAGCTCTGAATTTGCAGCCAAGTTGGTATTCATTTTTGTTCGGTTTTTAAGAGCTCTAATCTGGTAATTCCACCAAAACTGTGTGCTTACTTAAGGGGATTTATATTTCGTAGGAGCAATAATTCCAATGGAGAAAGAATACCTAATTAGTTATAGGGAATCAGATCTCAAAGATAAATAATGTTAGAGTTGCAAATCGCTAAAAATTAAAATCGGAAATTATATTTAACTGGTGAGCACACCTGCAGGCCACAGGATACGGCCAGCAGCATCATTGTCCAATATGGGAATCCAAATAGAGGAGTGACTCCAATGTGTGCATGTCGTGCGGTTGGAATGACAAACGGAAAACGCCCCAAATTATCGGCACGTAACAGCTCAAATTGCGAATACCAGAGGCCCCACTCTGTTGGTGAGCTGCTGCGTTTACAAAACAAACACACAAAAAGGCGAAAAGCACACAAATATGACTGAATTGTTTTTCATGACGTACATCGATGCCCCCTGGACGAACGAGGGCACTGATGGGAGCTATGGTTTCAAATTCCATTTGACACATTTTCGCTGCCGATTCGATTTTGCCGCTTTGTCATCCTCGCTGTCGTTTTTATTATGTTAGTGGATTGTCCTTCACACCGTCACACCACAATAGCCACTCGGTGTTCAGGTGAGTTGCAGTTGGAAATCTACATTGTAAATTCGCAAGTGATTTCTGGCTTGGTTTTACATTGACCCCCGTCTCGTTTCTCCCGGGGATTCCAATAAAAGGCAGTGACTTGTGAAAACATGCTTTATTTTAGAAGAAACTTCCCATAAATACCGCACACTTTGAAGCAGGCACAAAGCGGTTTCAAACACTTGTGTCCCTCCGGGCAGTATTCCGGACATTTATGGGCCATTTAAGCTCGTGTGCATGTAATGAAAACTTTCAGTGTGGGGAGAAATTAACGTTATGTATATTCTGAATATTCTCCTGCCGCATCTTAGAACTATAGCCTACCGGCATGTTGCTTTCCATTGGATGGAGAAGTCGTCATCTCTCTGGAACTCCTTCTCCCAAAGCAGCTTGAAGTTGATATCGCCATGGCTGATCTCAATATCGTTTTGATTCTGCTGACTGGGAGCCCGGCAAGTGTACAAGACGCGCAGGACATGGGCTATTGCCCGCCGGGTCTCTTCCGGATAGGTGGAGAACATCACGTACACATAGCCCACGGGGAAGATGGCGAACTTGATCATAGAGTTCTTCATGCGATAGGTCAGAAACGGATACTTCTTGGGAGTGTAAACAGTTGAGCGCTCATTACGCCTGTTAAGAGCCTGCAGGTCCAAGGGGAACGGCATGCAAAAGGTGGCGTTGACCAGGTTGAACTTGGGCTGACGCAGACAGGGGGAGTATCCGCTCAATTCGGCCAGTGCCTCCGAAAAGTTGGACAGAACCTCATAGGCATTTATCCGGTTAAAGGCCTGGCAATATATGTTACCATTGGCGTAGATCTTGATGGTGGCTATGGGGCGACGGTGAGTTGTCACCAGGGCCATATGTCTGTCGGGGTCGTAGGTGCAGCCGGGTATACACAGGCTCAGATTCATCAGATTGTAATGACACTTTGTATTGATGAAGCAGGCGAAGGGTCTACAAGAAAAGCGTTTACATATTAGCTCTCATTAACCTCAAAATCAAGGGACAGGCTCACAACTTACCTGTATAGCAAATTCAGATGGCGCTCTATGTCTGTCAGCTTGGACAGGTCCTTATAGATATTGAGCACATCGGTTTCCGTAGGAGTCTTTGAATCTGGGATATAAGCATCTCCGAACAGAGTTACCTGGAAATCCGATTGCTTATCAAGTTCTTGCATTTTTCGCTTCATTGCAGTTGTTTTCCTTATACTCTGGGTTTCCAGTAGCACTGAGGACACTTTTCTGTTATTTAAATCGAGCTTATGAATTAAGAATTACCCCTTCTCTGTCCGGTCGTAAAAACCACGAGATAGAAAAGCTTTTGTTAGGTGCTGCCAGATCGACGAGAAGTCAGTGTTGAACATTGAAGAATTGAGACTAGTGTGCAGTAAGTCCGCCAAAAAAAGAAGCTTACAAATTTATAAAATCATAAA
>VNKB01015999.1:0-13382 GCA_008042735.1 Drosophila leontia | reverse complement strand
GTATGCTATAAAATCTTAACTTTTAGAAAGATTTGTTTTTAAATCAAAATTTTTTGTTTTAAGTTTTATTATAAAAATGAATCTCTAATCAACGATTAATTTAATTAATTAATTTAATAAATAATTAGCTTAAAATTTTAAAATAAATTTCATATAGCTAAAATAAATTTATTATTTCAGCCTATTTTTAATAAATATTAAAAACGAAAATTTAATAGATTCCTTAAAAAATCATTAATTTAAAATCAATAAAAAATGCCACCCGAAAGCAGGCAACAAAATTATAAAAATTATTTATTGCATACTTTTAGACAACATTTTAAGTGATTTCATATATTTTAACTAAAAACCAATTATTTAACTAATTTTCTTTATATAAATAACCAAATTAAATCAAATTTTCATTCTCAGACCCGACGTCTATATCCTGACCGTCACCCAGATGCTGCAGTACATGACCGATCCCAAGGAACTGCGCGACATTAACCAGATCGAGGCCTGGAAGTGTGACAAGAGCGTGGCCGTGGCACCAAAGCCTTGCAACATTTGGCAAACATGCGCCCTGCCCTTCAAGATACCCGAACAGAATCTGACGGATACGCGTTATATGGAGACATGCCGGGAGTGCCCCAATGTCTATCCCTGGCTGGGTGATGCAGGCGGCACAGGTATTCCCGGAAAGGATAACTACATATTTAATAGCCCTGATGGAACACCTGAAGAGGAGAGTTAAATCCCTTTTTGTATACCCTTTCTATATATATTTTTTTTTATTTCTGGCCTTGTCTCCCATTTTTGTTTTGTTGATTTTTCTTCTGTCAGTAAATGTGCCAGTCATGATGCAATAATAAGCAATTTGTCTATGTCCAGTTTTCTCATCCTTATTTTCACCTTATAGATTTCCGCCCCCAAATAGTTCTTAAGCGAAATTGTGTCAAATTGTTCTTAGTTTTTAAGCAACAAAGTGTATGTAAAGAAAAAAAAAAGAAAAGAAAAATGAATTTTTTTGTATAAATATATTGACCATTAAAAAAAAAATTTACTTGGAAGTTTCATTTAAAATAAACTTGAAATCTTTAAGAACCTGTCCCTTGGTTTATCCACCACATAAACATCACATTGCCAACTTTTAAGGATAATCCCTACCTAATTTATTTACCCAAACCATTTCAATTAAAATGTTTGTCCACTCGCTCGTTTGGACGGCAAAAGTTGTTGGCCAAAAATTATGGCCAGCGGAAAGTTTTTGCAACACAGGATGTAGTACTCGTCCGTCTCCTAAGCCAGGCTAAATGGGAAATGTGAAATGGGAAATTGGGAAATGTGTAAAGGGGAAATGGGAAATCCCACGGCAATCCCCCAAAGTGCCGTTCAGGTGGCCTCATAAATGCTAACTGACAATCGATAACTGCCGGACATAAATCACCGCGAATCGACGAGTCCAGTTGGCGCCATCTGGGTGTCGCATCTGTTACCAACCTCAACCCTTAACCTCCCCCCCCAAAAAGTGTGACCGAGTCCACCGAAAATAAAGCGACCGCACAGTGCATTCAACTTGCAAATTGCATTTATGCATTATTCAGACGGCCCTTCGAAGCTAAAGCAAATGCGCAATTTCCAACTTTTTGCCCGGCAAATATCAACCATGTATTTAAAACACAAATTAGACACGACACCGGTAATAACAATGAGAAAAAAAAATAGAAAAAGGGTCACCATCAAAAGCGGCATCAATGTACTCGAAGAAAATATTCACAATTTTAGTGTTAAAAAAAATATATTGAATATTTTCCAGAGTTTTGAAATCATTCTACAATTTTCAAGTCACTTAAAAATATTTACAAAATATGTTATGCCTTTTGAAATAACTTAAAAAATACGTAAGTGTAGGCTTTGATTTTTTAAAGCCCCTTAAAAAAATCTGAAAAATTAAAATCTTAAATATTAAAGATAAGTAATCAATTTTAAAACATATAAAAAATAGTGTCATAATTAATATACAAAAAACAAACCATTATTAAGACCTTCTCAGGTTCTTATTGTTGTAAATTAAACTTAAAAACTATTTTGCCAAAAAGAAACTCTGTTTCCAAATATATTGTAAAGTTTTCCTTATTTTCCACACATTTTTTTCAAGTGTAAGCAAGCATCCTAACAACGCTGACAATGCGCGCCCAAAGGGCGGGTGGAAAAATCACAAAACTTTTACAATTTCAACGGGGTAAAAAACGTGCATGGCGTCAAAGGAACACGCTCGATGTGTGTTTCTACAACTGTACGTGTGGGTGTGGATGTGGGTGTGTGAGGGTGGTGTAGGCGCTAAGGGGTTATGGGCCAAACAGCCCACAACAAACCCGGGCGGGAGCGAATGGCTTAAAGTGCGACAAACAACATCCGTTGCCATTGTCGTCGCCGCTGTGATCCGTTTGTGAGGCCAGTGTTGAGTAGTTTATTTACTTTATTATTTATTTTTTATCGTTATCAAAAAATACATGTATGTATTTGTTTGTTAAATATGTTTTTTTTATGATACAAATGAATAGAGAACACATTTGCTTCAACTTTAAAAAATAATTAATTAAAGTTACCAGCACTGGAAAATATGAAAAAAATAAATGCAAAATAAATCGTTTTTAATTTGTTTTCAAATAAACTAAATAGGCCAAAGTATCCCGTTATCCTTTAGTATAAAAAAACACTGCCGTTGCTCAACACTGGCCGCTAAGAAAGTGCGACAGAGTAAACGAGATGGCAAGACAGATAAAGAGTGAGGAAGGACCAACTGCCCGTCTCATGCGTTCGTTTTGCAAAAGTTTTTTGTTTTTGGGAACAAAACTACAAACACAAGCAAACATGGGCTTTCACACAGACACAAACACACACACACACACAGATTGGGAAGGAAACAGGACATGAAAGTGCATTCATTGCTGCTGTTTGCCCAGTGTGTGTGTGTGTGTGTATGAGTGTGTTCTGGCAGCAACTTCTAGCCCCAAAATGAATGAATAAAGTTAGTCAGACAAATTGCATTTCCCCGAAAATATTATCCCAAACAAGTAATTGAAAATTTGTTGCTCGTATTTATGCTCCCCCCTTCGCCTACAGAGTTGAGTGTATTTTATCAACATCTATGTTTATAGATCTATATGTGATCGCTTGTTATGGAGATCCTGAACTTCCGGTGGAAGATTAACAACCTGTATATTTAATCGATAATTTCTTTTAAAGATATGCCACCACTGATTAAACTATCGATTAGGAGTATAGAAAAATGAAAACAATAAAAACTAGATTAATTTATTCTTTAGTTTCAGCCGAATGCCACTCTTTATAAATATCCTTTGGGACTTGGACCTTAATCCCCAAAGATTCAAAATTACATTTGATCGATAATCGATAACACCCATTAGAGATGTGCCACCACAGACTGAACTACAGTTAACCCATCGATATAGGAAGCTTAAAACAGTACAGTTTCAATTAAACATAATGCCTCTTCACCCTTAAATTGATTTATACGAATTTTTTGTTCTTTAATTTCTTTTTGGGGACTAAAAGAGGAAACTACAGCTGTAATAGCAAGTGCTTAAAGTTAAAAAGTTTCAAGTTTATCAGCCATTTTGGCGTGTTACTCACTTCCCAGGGCCCCATTGCCATGACTCATTCGGCAACTTTTCCGATCATATGTTTCGCCAAGTGTTTGATTTAATGGAAAGTGCAACTTTTCGCTCTGCAACTGTGTGTGTGCCGAGGATGTGTGTGCCTTCTTTCTACACGTACGCATATTTTGCAAACTGCACTAAATTAAGGTAACTCTATGCTGTGGGCACCCCTCTTCGCCGCCTTTTTACCCAATTTTTTTTTTTTTCTGCCACAAGCCAGCACCTCCTTTTGGCCACGTTCACTCTTTCTCTCTGCTTAAAGTGTTGGCCCGGACTAAGCCAAAAAACTAACTTACACCTAACTAAATGACAAAGTTTTGTGAGGACACCGTACACACACACACACACGAACACCTGGAATTTGCGGGAAGTGGGGATAATATAAGGTAAACATTTCTTTCTATGCATATGCGAGCAGCTTGCGCGTGTGTGTTTGCATGTGTCTGTGTTACCACATGGATGCCAAAAGGCACGCGCCCACACACACACATTCGCGCACATATGGAAAGAGGAGTAGGGAAAGCATACACTGCAGAAAAAATAAAATAACATAAAAAATAAAAATAAACATAAAAAAAATAAAATACAAAGATTATCAAAATAAAATAATAAAAATATAATAATTAAATAAATAAATAATAAATAAAATTTTAAAAATTAATACATGTTTTTAATATTAAATTATAAATATTTTAATAAGTTAAATATATATAAATATAAAAATATTTATTAAGATGTGTTTTTAAATTTTTAAATTCAAATTTAATTTAAAATTGGTTAAGTAATTGTTAAATTAAAATATAAGAATTATTTATTTAAATCCATGAATAATAGTATTTATTTATTTATTNTGGTTAAGTAATTGTTAAATTAAAATATAAGAATTAGTATAGGGTCCTTGTTTATTAAAATCCATGAATAATAGTATTTATTTATTTACTTTAATTGTTAAATCCATGAAAAAAAATAATTTTAAAAATCCTATAATTTTTAATAATAATTATTCAAGACTCCTACAGCTTATAAATACACACAAAATATTTATCTTTTAGTTTATAAATACATATAAAGTAATTATAATTATTAAATTATGTTATACAAATTTTCTGGCAGTGCATGTGGCTTGTTGAAATGCTGAATGCTGCGACTCGTCTGCTACTCTCTTTTTTTTCCTGGTGGCTACTACTTTTGCCACTACTTTAACCGCATAAACGAATGCTCAGAGCGGTCGGGCAACTGTCTCTGTGTGTGTGTGCTGTGCGTGTGTGTGTGAAGAGAGGGGGCGTGGCTATAGACGCCCACGGACGTGCCAGTTACCGTTACCATTACCGGCGAAGCTGCTGCTACTGCTGCTTGTTGGTGTCAGGTAACCGGATGGCCGTGTTTTGGTTTTTTGTTATTTGCGCGACACTTGCACACAGATACAAATACACACACGCACACACACAGACATGCATTTAACGTTGTAACAGCCATTTTTACACATTTACAAGTTGCCACTTTATATTGCATAATATTACCAAGTCTCTACATGTGCCATCTGACTTTTTAACGACCCCACATCCTTTTCCCACTTTCTTCCCTGTCTTTTACTTTTTTATTTTTTTGAGGATTCTAATTTTTGGTCAACATTTTGTAAGGACCTTTATACAATATAGTTTATATATTTATATTTTATTATACTGTGATTTCTATATTATTTATGTTTATTTTATTTTTATTTTTTTTTTTTTTTATACAAAATAGAAAAATATTTTTAGATTTTCATAAAATATTTTTTATTAAATTAATTTATTTTATTTTATTAATAATTTATAATATAATTTTAAAATTATTAAATTTAATTTTTAATTTTTTAATTTAAGTTTGATTATTTTAGATAGTTTTATGGATATATTTTTTTAATAGACTTAATATTTTATTATATGTTTTATTATATTATTTATAATACTGATTATAAATTAATATTATGACCTCTACTGAATCTTTTACTTAATATTATCTCAACATTTTTAAAATATTTTTTTTTACAAACTTTTAAGTTTATAAAATCATAAAATATAATGTTCTATGGAAGAGTATATAGAAAATTCGTTTTATTTTTTGGAAATATATTCCCCATCCCATTTTTTTTTAAATGTGTATGTCAAGTAATTCAATAATTACGCTCTTGACATCATATTCGTGTGGCATTTTCCGGCTGTGCTTATGTATGTATGTATGTGTATGTATATGTGAGCGGCTTGAGAGTTGTGGCTGGAAAAGTCACACGCCGCTTAACAATTAACCCGTTGCCTTTTGTCACGCCCCCTTTGCAAATACACACACACACACTGGCACGTGACATTGCGGTTGAGCAAGAACATTAAAAAAGAAAAAGAGAAAAATCCCAAAAAGAGGTGAGAGAAAGCCAAAAAGAAAGTGGCAGAAGTGAGTGTGTTTATGTGTGTGTGTCTGTGTGGTGTGCTCTCATATTTGTCAGTTTGCAACAGTTACGCAATTTACATAGCAATTAAATTGGGTTTCCCGACTTTAAGTTCATCAAAGGGAACAGACAACAAAAAAGGAAGATTTGCAAGGGGATTGGTATATATAAATATATGTACATATTTAAATAATTATATATATATGTATATATTATTTACATATTTATTTATATATTCGGTCAAAAGTTTGCAACGCAGAGGAGTCATTTCCAATCCGATTGCGCATGCAACTTGCAATCCACAAATGTGGATCGTATTCTGGGATCTAGCTGCCGTGAGAGAGGTTACCTTTCGTTTGCTTTTGCATTTTGTTGCATGCGCAAGAATCAGAAACGCAAAGCCTAACACGAAAAAGCCAAGGCGGCAGTAAAGAATTGAGAGCGAGAGAGAGAGAGCGGGAGAGCAGAGCAAATGATATTTGGATATGTGTGAGCCGCAACACATACACAAATATCCTGTGCTTTGCTCTGCGTGTGCATTTGCCGAATAACGGTGCATAAGAAAATGGACAAATATGCACGAAAACGGAGCGAAACCAAATAAAAAACTAAATGGTATAGGAAAAATGCATTGTATGACTGTACTCACTCTGCGTTTTGTAAATTCCTTTGTAAATCGCAATTCCATTTCACTTTTTTGGCACTGGCACACCAATAACCGGCACTTATTGGCTGCGCAGCCCGAGCGCAGATTTTTTTTCCGGCTTTAACACGGATTTTCACGCAATTAACCGTTACCGATCCCTCCGGAGGGCTAGTTTTTTCGACGGGACGACGTTTTCCCGTTTTTTCCGAACGTTATTCGCCGTTTTTCACCGATTTTCCTGCGTTTTCACGGGAGCCGCGTTTTCTCCGACCGATCGAAGCAAGTGGAGAGAGCGAAATGGAGAGAGAGAGAGAGAATGGCGGAATTCAGGAGGACGGCAAAATAAACGGCAAGCTGAGAGCGGCGAGAGAGAGTCCACACTCTCTTTTAGCTTGTGGTCGAAGGGCCGACGAAGGAACGGCGTCCGACGAGAGGTAATGGATCCCATTTTCGGTGGTTTGGATTGGACCACGACCCGTAATGCAGGGAATGGCAAACTGTGACTGCAAAACTGTAAATAGAATACGTAATGGGTTTAGTTTATAAAAGTTTACATTATTTTGTTTGTTTTTTAGCATATATATATATATATATTTTTAGAATTTATATTAATTAGAAATTTTATATAATTTTAAAGTAATGTTTAAATGTTTTCTGTTTATTTTTGTATATATGTATCTCCTTTTAGTTATAAATTCTTTTTCTATTTCTTAGACGATTAACAATTGCCTTTTAAGTACAGCCACGCCGACTTGGTGTGGGTATCCTGATTATTTTCTACTTTTCTTTGTGGAAATGGAGATGGAATGGAGTCCTGCCAGCAGCAACAGCTCAGATTTAGGGGAAAGGGAACCCCCCACCGCCCCCTTGCCACCGTAAAGCAACAGAAAATCGATTAACATGGATTTAATGGTTCCCATTCCGGCAATAACAGTGTTGTCAACATTTTAAAATATTTAACTTTCTATATTTATATTTTATTTTATATATTTTTAAATTTTATTTATTTATTTACTTATTTTTTAGTATATTTTTTAAATTATTTAAATTTTAAGCTAGCTTTGTGACAACAACAACACTGCTCAGGACTTTAGACTTCAACTTTTTGCCACGCTTCAGAGACAAATCCCGTGATTCCCCTTCAGCCAGGAACTTCCGGTGTAAATGAGCCAACATCTGGGGTATCCTTGGGCTTCCTCAAGCGTGATTCGTGAGGGAAAAGTCCTTCGGGGGGAGGGAAGGGGAAGGGGCGGCATTAATTGTGACAGATTTGCGCCATCAGCATCTCAAACAAATCGCTTTAAATTTTCATCCTTTAAAGTCGGAAATGGGATATTAATGCATTCAAAACGCGGCGTCAAGGCGGCATTTGTAATTGACTTGGCATTTCTAGGGGGGTGTGTGTGTGGGGGGGTGTTTGGGGGTTAAATGCCATTTGATTGCCTTAAAAGGAAAGCGGGCTAATATTTTAATATCACTTAAAGATTCATTTATCTTTTTGTGTATTTGAAAAAGCTCAAAAGCCATGGCTTCGATTTATTGATTTAATTGCAAAAATCTAAACCCCACCTTCCCCCTTCCCTTCAGCAAAAAATAATATTTGTAAATCAAATTTTCCACACATTTTCCCAACCCACACCTGGTCTAATTGAAAATGCAAATTACAATTGAACACGAGCTGGAAAATAATAATTAAAAAGGAAAACAGCGCAAAAAAAATGGAAAACTAACCAAAAAGGAAAGTGGAAATGGAAAATTGGTAGGGGAAAATTACAATTACCCAGGTAGATTTTTATTAAAAATTTGTGTATAATTTAAGAAATTTTAAGCAAAGAAATATATTAGTATATATAAATAATTAAATAAGAACTGAAATATATTAAAATAAATTGTTGTTTATAATTTAAGGAAATTTAAATAAAGAAATTTAAAAAACTAAAAATATATATATATTAATAAATATATTAAAACAAAGACTGAACTTTTTTTTATTATATTTAATGAATAATTTTTTATATAATTTTAAAATTCTTAGATTTAATTTTTAATTTTTAATTTTAATTTAATTTAATTATGTATATGTATAATTTAGGAAAATTTAAGCAAAAAAAAAATATATTAAAAATAAAAACTGAAATATATTTCAATAAAATATTGTTTATAATTTAAGGAAATTTAAATAAAGAAATTGAAGTACAGAAATATTTTAATAAATATATTAAAACAAAATCTGAACCATATTTAAATATTTACACACATATATGTATGTACATATATGCTTTATATATATTTATATTTACAATTCCAGTTTTTTGGCATAAAATTCAGTTTTTGCTTTTTGACAAATTGCCATCGATACAGAGGGAAATGCGGAATTTGAGGGTTTAGTTTTATTATTCATTACCAATGCAAATCGTTTTGTAAACGAAAAACTCAACCCTCTCTCTCTCTCTCTGTCTCGTTGGCAATCGAAGCAGTTAAGCCCGGGAAATATATATAAAAAAGGGCAACTGAAAAAGCTATAAATATTTTAAGTTGAATAGACAGATTTAGAAAATAAATCGAAAAATTGTTGAGTATAAAAATACATACAAAAAATACAAAATAAATTGCTACATATGGTATATATTTTTTAAAATATATATAAAACGCACAAGGCTTCAAAATAATAAAGTAAATATTTAAAACAAGCTCAAAATAGTATTGCCTTGATGTTTATGTCAATTTATTAATGTATGAGTGAAGTTTATATACAAAAAATATATTTGTTTACAAAATATAAAATCCCAAAATAAATTATTTTTTTAATTTTTAATATTTAATATTTATAATATATTTTTGCTATATTAACATTTCAAAGCTAGGCATCAAAATGACTAAAACAATCTTTATCGAAAAATTTTCTATACTTTCGATATCACTAAGACAGCATAAAGCCCCAAAAAAATTTAAAAACAACTTTAGTATTTTTAAATTTTTGATAATTTCGTTATATTTATATTTAATTTATATTTAAATACTTCAGTATTTTTAAATATTCGATAATTTCGATATATTTATATTTAATTTATATTTAAATACTTTAGTATTTTTTAATTTTCCATAAGTTCTATATATTTATATTTAATGTATATTTAAATACTTTAGTATTTTTAAATTTTCGATCATTTCGATATTACAAAGACAGCCTTAAGCCCCCGTTATATTTTAACCAGCTAGTACTTAGACCTAATTACCAATTGTAGTCGCTCAGAAAGCCTAATTTATAGGCCGTTTTACACAATTCGAGACCTAAAACAAAAAAAAAATTAAATAACAGAGAAAGAGAGCGAGCTTGGCAAATGCTAACGCGAAATATTTATTTATGCAGCATTGATTTGACAATAAACATGGATGCGACTAAAAACAACAACAATTTCCCCACACACACACACACGCACAATGGATTACCTCCCCCATCAGGAAAAACCACAAAGGAGGATCAAGAGCGCCTGCTAATGACAGGACATTCGTGCTAACCCACCGCTGACTACGGGCTGGCATTCAAATTAAATTAAATTAAATAAGCAAGGCCATTCGAAATGTGTTATCATGCTAAACACATGGCCATTTACTGCGAATATTTCACCAAAAACAAACCAAATGAATTCCATTCAGCTGTGTATCTGTGCGGGAAAGTGAATAAACATTTTAAGGCAAGTGTGTGTAAATATTTAATATTTACCTCAATTTTAAATGATTTAAACAAATTAATGAGGAAGGGAGTATAATGTTTATTATTTCAAAATTAAATCTGTTGATCTCCGAGGTTAATGCAAATAACCTTTCCAGTTTCATTTATTGTTTTGCTGTTGCACCAACTTAACCCCTTTTCGGGGCCCCCGCTTAACCCCTTTGTATGCCGGGTATGCGTGACTCAATGCCTGTTTGTAGTCTGATGCAGATTGGCTATGGCTACGGAAGAACGTCAGCGGATGTTTAGCGCATTGCAAGTGGGCCAACGCCATCGCCCACAAAACCCACTTTCGCACAACACGCACACACACACACACTTTCCAAAAACACACATCTGCCACGCCTCACGCATCTCAGTGCTGTCTAGGGATGCATATCGAGGTGCTTTTGATATGATATAATAAGTATATCAATATTGTATCAACAATATTTTAAACTTTAATTTCTGGAAAATTTTAAATATCGAAAAATATCGAATTTAATTATAATTATATTGATTTTATTTTAAAAATATATCAGATAAATGTTATTGAATTAATTTGTATTTTTTAAATATTTCTTACATAATCCTTGATAATTTCCTATTTATTACAAAAAAAAATATCGATACGATATCGAAACAGTAAAATATCGATGTTTATATTGGATGTATATCGAAAGGAAAAGTCCTTTAAGGTATCTTCAACCTTCAAATAGAATTTAATATTGATTTATCGATTATTTATCTATAATATATATTTATTTATTTCAAACAATAAGCATTAAAAATTTTTAAGGATATTTTTTATAGATTAAAAAGAATATCGATGAATTACACATATTTAAAAAGAATAAAATATTGTTTAAATATCGATAAATTAGGAATATATCAAAATTTATAGGAAAATAAAATATAAATATTTATAATATATAAATATAAATATTTTTAACACCCAGCTTCATTTGGAAAAACTCCAGTTGAGCATCACGATTCGGAAAATGCGGGAAAAGCGCAGTCGGACAGTGCGACGACACCCCGGGGGCAATGCAAATATATGCACATGTTGACATAAGTACATGCAAGCCGACGCCGGCCACCAAATGACGAGGCCAATGGAGTTGATAGAACCAACTAAGATGCCTTCGCATCTGCCAGGCGTTGGTGTTGGCGACGCCGGCGTCCCATAGCCCCTCGACCCCTCAGTCCCCCGCTGTATAAACACCAAAACATCACGCAGGCTACCCCGAAACGGAGGTGAGGGGATACGAGTCTAGCCAACCTCTTTCGCATATCATTCACACACACACACACACTAGCCGCAGGTTTATGCCACAAAAATGGAGAATTAATTTAAAAAAAAGTATATATAAATAATAATAATAATAATAATTAATTAAGTGTCTAAACAGAAATTAAAAAATTATTTTTAAATTGGAATTCACATAGAAATAGGAGGTTAAGATTAAATATTTTGGTTTTAAGTTTTATTTAAAAATAAAATTAACCTATTTTAAAAATATATGTAATATATTTAATAATTTTCATAAATTTTATGCTTGAGTAAATATTTTCTTCTTTGGAAAAATCAAGAAATGTACTAAATAAGTTTTTTATTATTTGAANTTATTTATTATCAAATTAAAATATATTTTTAAATATTTATATATTTGTTATTGATTTATAAATAATAATTATTATTTTATATAATATATCTTTATTTTTTTTTTATTTATAGAATAATAATTATAATTTATAAATATTTTTAATACTTAAAATCCAAATAAAATTCTTAAAACTAAATTAACATTAAATATTAAATTAAAAACCCACACTAAAATCTCCACAAAATCACCCACTCACCTAAATACCAATTTCCAATTTATAAAGCTAATTATATGACGGTGTAAACAAGGTCCTGGGCGACCGTGACATGTGATGATGGGCTGTGCGAAGGAAGGAAGGAAGCCTTTGAGCCTTGAGGTCACTGCAAATGCGTGACGCGTGAAAATTCGTCAAATGCAGGCCAACTGACATGGATGGCTGAGGTTCGGGCATGGGATCCGGCACATCCTTGTGCTACCCGAGGACTCGCCGCCACCTTGCTGCTTAAATATGCACAAAGACTCACGCATGGCCAAAAGCCCGGCAAGATGTGCCCGGCCATGTGAATGGAAATGGAAATGGGGAGGGGGAGGGGGGGTAGTGGGAGTAAGTGTGGGTGTGGCTATAGGGGCGTGGCTCAGCAGGCAACGAGTTGCCTGTCAACTGATTAAGCATGGGGCCAAGGCAGCTCTGAAGAGTACCCAGGACCAGGGACTAAGGACCAAGGACCAAGGACCCAGGACCAGAGGCCAAGCACACACACCAAGTGCCTGGCCAGTACCCAAGGATCCCATGTGAGTGGCTGTCACCGCCGCGAGTCAGGGGCATTCATATGGTAACAAGCGATTCACACCACTTGAATTGCAATTAAAAGCCAGAGGAGGACCCTAGGAAGAATATCCTTACGAATCGTATGCCTTTGCCCATAAATCAAGGCCTTTTATCTGGGAATTTATATGCTCTTCTTGAGAGAGAGAGAGAGAGCTTGCTGGGAAAATTGAATAAACCCAGGGAAAATATATAGAAAATAGTAATATATATAAATCTTTAAGAGCTAACTAATACTTAAAAAATTAATAAAAATTATTTAATAAATCTGAAATTATTTCAAAAACTAGTTAAATAATTAAAAAATAAGAACCTCCATTAATATAAGTGAATAAAAAAATTATAAAATACTTAATAATTAATATTATAAAAGAAATATATAAAACAAAATAAAATATAAACATATTTCTTAAAATATAACAAAAAACCATTAATAATTCAAATAATTGAATATATAAATAATTTTATAAAATAATAAAAAAAATAAAATAAAATAATAAAAAA
>VNKB01015997.1:0-28614 GCA_008042735.1 Drosophila leontia | reverse complement strand
GGCGGCAGGCCACTGGAGGAGCTTCTGGAGCTCCTGGTGCTGCCACGAAATCAGCTCCTGGAAGACGCTCTCAATCGAAGGCAAGCGGTTCCACAAAGTCTATGTTATCGGCGAGAGGAGGAGCGGGAGCAACTGGTGCTGGAGCTAACGCTGGCCGTAGAAAGACCTCCTCGACTATGGCCAGTCCAAAGAAGAGTTTTCCGGGAAAAGTAGTCACTCCGCCGGCTCAAAAGAGGGGAGTCACCAAAAATGTGAGTTTGTATGATAAAAAAAAGTAGATTTTCTAACAATCTTATCGATTTTCACCAAAAATGTTGTTATTTTGTATTAATTTTATTTTTTATGAATATTTTTCATTATTATATTGAAGATTTTTTACATTTTTAATGAAGAAAACACCATAAACAATTGGTTTGGTTTGAAATTTGATAAAATGATTTCCTTTTTTTTTTTTGTTTATATCAATTTTTTCGATAAAACTTTAAAGATAAATGGAAATTTTTACTTATTATTAATATTTTTTCATTTTTATTTTTAAGATATTGGAAATTTTTAATCAAGAAAACACCATAAACAAATGGTTTGTTTTAGAATTTTGGTAAAATGATATCCTTATTTTTTGTTTATATCGATTTTTTTCGATAAAACTTTAAAGATAAATGTACATCTCTAAATTTCCCTCGATAAATCAAGCTTATTCCAAAAGATTCTTGTTGGAAAATTATAATTTAATTGTTTTCTTTTTTAATTAATTAATTTAATTTAATCAAATTTTTTATATATCAAAATTAATCTAAATTAATCGCTTATCTTTTTGGGTAAAACCCAATGTATCTTTGTATCTTCTCTACTCTATCGATTGTTTTCACTTCCTCCTAAACTCAAGCAGCGCAAGAAGCCCTAACCGATGTGCCTTAAAATCTGGGACCAATTTTTAACTACTAAACAAAAAACTACTAAAAACCACAAAAAACTCAATACCGGCTGTACAAACAACAACAATTTTCGAATTAATTTTCACATTCCAAATTCTTCGTTCAGAAACCGGAAATTTCGCAGGAACAAAGAGATAATCTCGAGCTGGATCTCGTCCAGGAGCAACGCGAGTGGGCAGCCACGCGAATTAATGCCGCTGTGAGGGGCTATCTGCTGCGTCGCCTCTTTAAAACAGAACAAGTCCAGCGGATTGTGCAGACCATCCGGGATACATTGATCTTTGTGTTGAATTTGCACCTGGAGACTCGTGGCAAGGATCTGGAGGCGGAAGAGCCGGGTAATCTGCGCCTCAAGGCGCGATTGCTTCAGCAGGTGAGTAAATCATGAGAAATGTATATTCATTTGATTTCTTTAAAATATTTTCTATATTTTTCGTAGCTCTGCTCGGCCAGCCGCACTCTGCATCTGATATTTTTCCAGACGAGCACCAGGGAGCGCATGGAGATCATCTCCAGGGATCGCAAGCGAAAGAAGCTTATCGCATTGAGCCCCAAACGTCGTTGATCGAGATTACTAAGTAGGTTCGGCTTTAATGAGGTGTAGAATCATGGAAAAAGAAGGATCACATTTAAGGAAAGACTCTTGGCCTTATAGGGAGATAGTTCTCTGTCCAGTTGTATAAATTTATAGCTTGCTTTTAAAGATCAAGTCTTATAGGACAAAGAAACTAGGAAGAATCTAAGTTTTGGTATTGCAAAATGAAAAGTATTTTTAACTATTTTGAGAGGAAAATAAATAAATTTATAAAACTCTATGATATTTTGTTAAAAAATAATAAAGGGGTATATATTTTTTGAAATGGTGAAACTGTACAGATTTTTTTAATATTTATATATTTTTTTAACCACCTTAAATATTTTGAATATTTTTCAATTTTTTTAGAAATCCATGAACTAATTTTTGTTTTGTATTAAAAACTAAATGGTTGAAAATTATAAAAAAAATCTAATGCAAAATTGAGTCAGCATTCTTTTTTTTTATTATTTTCAATGTTATTATTTTATATTTTTTGTATTTTTTTTTAAATTTTTTTTTTGTTTTATGAAAAACTAAGTTGTTGAAAATTATAAAAAAAAATCTAGATGCAAAATTAAGTCAGCATTTTTTTTATTATAATTTTTTTTTTATTTACGATTGCTTTTAATGTTTGTATTTTGTTAATATGTTTTCCGGGTCTACATAAAATTAATATTTTAATAATTAAATACTAAACTGTAGGAAATTATTAAATAAAGATATAATTAAATTTTAATAAATTTATAATCCTATTTATTCTTTTTCCTTTAATTATTTAAATTTCTTTTTTAATTAGTTTTAATTTCAAATTTTCGTTACAGTTTGGCCACATCAAAAATTTAAAAAAAAAATATATAACAACAAAAAATCAAAATCAGCTGTTTACTCTTTTTTTTGCCACCAAAAAACTTTCAGAGCAGCTAAAAGCTCCTTCGTTTGCGGTAGAAAAAGCTGTGGCGCATTCGCCAAAACGGAACGGAACGGACGGTGTGCGTGTTGAGAGAGCTAACAAAAAAAAAAAAAAAACGAAAAACAACAAAATCGAAAAAGAAAAACAAAATTTAATATGCAAAAAACGAGAGAGAGAAAAGCGAGCGTTACTTAGTTAATAACAATAAATAAAAATACTTGTATAACTCACTTTCCCCGCAACGCGTTCTAATTCCTGCCTCGCAACGCTTTGCTCCCGCCGCCGGTACACACACACACACTTATATACACTGTGAAGTTACATAGAATAACAAAAAATTAATGCAAAAAATAAAAGCATACGCAACAGCAGAGAATCTTTCGTAACTTTTCGTTCAAGAACAAGACAAACGGCAAGAAGAAGCTAAATCGAAGGACAAACGGTAAAGAGAAAGTGAAAAACAAGAGAGGCGCAAAAATTGTTATTAAAAAAAAATATATATATATACAAAAACACACACGCACGCATACATATACATAGTGCTGCCAACACGCGGTGAGGCCTTGAGTGTGTGCGTGTGTCGGCCATGTAAAAAGGCGAAAACAAAAATAACAAATACTCGCAAGTTATTTGTTTTGGTTTTTTTTTTCTCCTTGTTTGTTTGACATTAACCCACACACTAAAAAAAAAACAAAATACAGGGATAATATGTCTTATACCGAATTGGAATCGGGATATCAGGATCTGCGTCAGTCGGCCGCTCAGGGCAGCGCTGCAGCATCGCAGCAACAACATCAGCAGCAGCAACAACAACACAGCTTTCATCACTCTCAGTCGCAGTCAACGTCAGCAGCGACTTCGGCAGCGGGACAGCAGCAGCAGCGCGTCGGCTTCTATTTGGGTCAAGATGGCAACGTATGCTATGCGCTTTTTTTTAATTATGATTTTTTACACTTGTACTCTAACCGATAACTAACCAATATAACTGCTGTTAACGTTTATCGATGACCGATTTTACCCCATTGGCGATCGATGTGTGCAGGTGGACAGCTGAGGTCGCAGTATTAGCACCAGAAATTAAATTAAATTATTTCAATAGTTCCTAAAATTCTTAGTTAATTAAATATTGTATATATAATTTGTTTAGTATTATATAGGCCATAATTCTGGGTGCTATTATTGCGACGTTAGCTGTGGACTTGTGCATGTGACCCTGACTTTTTGCGGGACTTTCTGCAGCGGCAGTGCAGCTTCTTTCTCTTCTTGTACTTCTTCTTGTTCTATTTGCCACCAACAGCTGACTGGTCAATGTCAATGCCAAAAGCTTTTGCTCTCTCTCTCTCTCCTTTTCTCTCTCTGACTCTCTCTCACTGGCGCGGCCTCCTTTAGCCTGAGCATAATTTATATACCCATCTCTTTCCCTCTCAAAGCAGTTCAACAAATGGGTAATAGCTTTGATAAGTTCAGTGGCGGCGTGGGTGGTGTTGCCGCTGGGGGGCGTGGCAGAGGCGGGAGCCACAACAACAACAACAAAAGCAGCAGCAGCAGTGCGCGGCGTCGCGGCTGGAGTCGACGTCGCTGCCAGCCGGTAGCAGCAGAGGCTGGCGTAGCAGCAGCGGCAGCATCATCATCATCATCAGGTGCAGTGCAGTCAGCCGGGGCAGCGCAGTCGGCGTCGGAGCTGCAGAGCAGCGCATCGTCAGGACGCCGCTGGCTGACGCACGTAAACTCTACGCCAAATCTGGGCGGTGCGTGTCCTTTTTCTACACTCGAAAAAAATATTAAGTAGAGAATATCGAAAACTGGATTTTTCAAGACTTGTCTTACCCATTTTTGGTTTACAATTTAGGTTTTTATTTTCCTAAAATTGCTCTTACATTTTTGGTAAATATAAAAATTAAAAATTTAAATTACAAATTAAAAAATACAAATTAAAAATTACAAATTAAAAATTACAAAATAAAATTTACAAATTAAAAATGACAAATTAAAAATTAAAAATAACAAATTACAGAAATATAATAGGGATTTTTTTTTAGAAAGTATATCTAGTTATTTCCAGTGTTCGAGCTGCCTTTTATTCTATTCCTGTGCGTGCGTGGGTGTGCAGCTCAACCACTGCCCACGACTTTTGTTTTATAACTTATATCTTATATCTGGTATCTGTTATCCTCTTTCTCCATCCCGCCGCCACCGTTGCCGCCTTTCTATTTTTACCGCCCCCGCAAATTGCAAAAAAAAAAAAAAAAAAAACCAACAATTATATGAATATATCCACCGACCACGAAACCCGAAAATCCAAATATCCAGAAACTGAGACCGATGTCAGCGAGTTGCTGGAGCCGCGCTCCTCATCGTTCTCCCATCCGGTGAATCTTTTATTGTTTTACGTTTTTGCTCGTTATTTTCTAACTTTTATTTTCTTTATTTTTTTTTTGTGGCATTGTTTCCGTTACGTTTCGATTGTTTGCTCAATTGGCGCGTGCTAAATTTTAATTAAATTTTGCGTTTGGGCTGCATTAATTAATTACCCGAGAGTTACCCAGTTATTTGTTCAATTTGTTTGTTTGCCCGTGTCTTTTGTTTGCCTGATTCGTGGGTATTCGGGCTCTGGGATATACATATCTTTAGATCTCCAGACTCCTCAGTTCTTCTCCGACTTTCAAACAGCGCGGTTCCTATATTTCTTTTGTTTTTTTTTTGCAGTTGGGGTAAGCTTTCAAAGATTTAAAAAAATAAAATAAAATAAAATATAGCATATTTTATTGAGCTGATTTTTCAGTGTATTTATCTTACGACATATACTTTTAGGGGCCTTTGAAAGCTTGACAAGTTAATGAACTGTGCGATAAAGGTGTAAATATATATACATTTCAAAGTGCAGCTGCCAAAAATAAAATAGTTAATATTATTGTGTGATTAATTAATATTAAATTATATTATATATATTTTTTTAAAGTTATTAAAAGCTTATATACATTTCTAAACTTAAGCCACTTAGAGAGACTTTTGGTACAATGGTATACCTTGGTACCACCTATGTACTTTTAGAAGGGAGCCCCAATGATTATTTAATTTACAGCACATTTTCCTGTGAAAATTGGGCCAGTTATTCCCGGGATATATGTAGGTATACAGTTAGGTATAGGATATCGGTAACCTATGTAACCAAGCCATGATGTTGCTCTTCGAAATTATGCCCAGTTCAGTTTAAGACGGTCTTTCGTAAGCTGCAGTTAAGCTCGGATTTAATATTTTTGCTTATTACAAATCTTTTCAAAAAAATATTTAAAAATTGAAAATGGGTTTAAGTAGACTTTTAAGTTGTGATTTTTATAAATATCTTTTCAAGAAGAAGATTAAAAAAGTAAGTCAATTAAATAATTTCAACAAAAGATAGATTTTTAAAGCTATCTGAGATTTTAACCATTTAATTCAGAAGTTCTATGATATTATTTTAAAATTAAGTGCTTAAAGTTTTAATAGCTCAAACCCCCCTTTGGTGAGCTTCTGTCTCTAGGGTTTATTACACCTGTGGCTATAAGCTGTATCTTTGTATCTTTGTATCTACAAATCGTGATTCAGTTGTTCGGCTGTCTGATTTGCACCTTCAAGATGAACACAGAGAGAGAGAGAGAGAGAGAGATTGCACAGGTGCTAAATGGTACGACGCTTGTTAACTTCGAGTATCTTTATTGAAACGGTTGATCTATATATAGAGAGAGCAATTATTTACCTGGCCAATTGGGCGCTTGGTAGGATTTTCTGGCAGATCGCAGATTGCCTCTTATCATAACCATTGAAAATGGCAAGGGGTGGTGAATTTCTTATCGGGTTGCTCTCTTTGTTTTTACTTTTATTTAGGTGTTTTTTCTCTTTTGTTTTTGCTTTTGTTGCTTTCATTAACACTGCGCTGTGCCGATCGGCAGCCGGACGTGTACGCTATATAAGTTGTAGTTAAGTCGTGTCGTCAACAAATGAAAGCAACCAAGATAACAAGACGCCTTCAGTATGTCGAAACAATTACACAAAGAGAGCGCCCTCTCTCACAAATGTACGGTAAAAAATGTTAGCTAGGTAGAATTAAAAAAAATAAATAAATAAAAAAAGGCAGTGAAACTTAATAATTTTTAAAATAAATATTGTTTATGAAAAATAATATTAAAAAAAAAAATATATATATATATATTATTAAATAAAATTGCACAATTCATTATTATCAATTAAATTATCGATTTACTTTTTGATAACAAACAATAAATTAAATTTTTTTTTAGGAATGATATATCATAATTGAGATTTAAATTAAACAAAAAAATATATAATTTCTCAGTTTATTCCCTATTATTTAAAGCTTTTATAAGAATTGTATTGTTTTTATCGAATTAATCGATTTTTATCGGTATTTAAAACAAAAGCTTTTTGATTTTACAATTTAAATATTTTTAAATTTTAAATTAATCTGGCCTTAGATAAGTCTTGCTTTTAATTGTTCCAAAATTCTCTTAATTTAATTAATATTTTTTAAAACTTAAAAAAAATTATTACAATTTTTTTTTTAAATTATTTTGTATAAAACTCACAAAAATCACAATTTTCCTTTAAAAAAAATGGTGTAATAATTATATTAATTTATAGAAACTCTCACAATTTTCTTCAAGTGCTTAGCCCCTTATCTTTTTTTCTCTTTGTGCGGCAGCAGCTTCTCTGCCTCTCTGCCTCTCTGCCTCTCAGCCCTGCCCTTCTCTTCTCCCATCGGTGCTTTTGTCTCCAGCTCATCAGAGATTCTCCACTCTGACATTGCGAGTGGGCGCAGACCAATTGGCGTGCGCCCTGAACACCGATCCGTGGCGATCCGATTCGATCCCAAGCGAGATCCCGCGTTCTACTATATCATTTCGATCGCCTCAGTTCAGTTCGGTTTAGTTCAGTTGGATTGAGTTGGGTTCCGTTAGTCGTTGCTCGGAGCTCGGAGTTGCTCGGTTTTTTTGTGTTTGCTCTTTCGATATATATTTTCCACGGGTATTTCGCGGCTTCTCCGGTTAGATCATCTGTTTTTGGGGGGAATTCGAGACACCGGCACGTAATGTACGTGTTTTCCTAGCTGTGTGTGTTGCCAGCAAAAACAGCTTCAATTATTTTCACAAATATATCAAGATTTATTTTGAGAGACTTACTAAGCTGAATAAATAATAATTCGAGTTTCATTTGTTCTTGCAATTTGCGAGTATAACAATTGTTTTTCTTTATGAAAAATGAAGAAATAATTTAAATTAAAAAATATATGCATTGTAGAATGATTAAAAATGGTTAAAAATTTGTTTTTAAATGAATAAAGTGTAACAAAAAAAAATAATATTTAAAAATACAAAAAGAAAGAAACTTAAAAAAATTTTAATAAATACTTGAAAAGGCTCTACAAAATCTAAATAAATCTAATATGTGTGGAATATTTTAAATAAAATATACAAATTATTTCTGCATAATATTAAATGTTTATAAAAAGCTTAAATATATTTTTAAATGAAAGAAAAGTAATATAAATATAAAATTTAAAAATAAAATAAAAAAAGAAAAAGAAAATACCTTAAAACAAAATTTTTTTTAATCTCTTTTAAAAACTATAAAAAATCCCTACAAAATTTTAAATATAAGAGCTCTATAAAAATTATTTAAAACCTAAAATAAATGTGGAATATTTTAAATAAAATAAATAAAAAGGTATTTCTTAAATATATTTTTTAGTGAAAAAAAAGTATTACAAATATAAAAATTAAAAAAATATAAAAATAAAATATTTAAAAATTTAAAAAATTGGAAATATTCTTTAAAAAGTTATTGGTTATTGCAAGACGTTGATGCACTATGTACAGTACATATCAGTACATATCAAGTTCTACAAAAATCCTTTAAAAATACACCTTTTAAAAAAATCAGCCTCAAAACTAACTGAGTTGGCAACACACATTATGGAATGGACCTGGTTCAAGGATTGGTGGCGTCTCAAGAAGCTCCGCTCTCGCCATCAGCGGCACAAAAAGAAACTTGAGGCGGCAGCTGCCGCTGCAGCTGAAGCGGCGGCTGTGACAGCTGCCACCATATTGCCCCCTGACTCGGAGCATCAACAGACCACCGATGGTAGTGATGCTGCTGGCCAAGAGTCCCAGCACAATCAACGCCGGCACAGCTTGGATGGCGGCATAAATCGACGACGTCGTGGTCGTGCCCGAGATCGTGATCGTTTGCGTCGAAATCGTTTGCTGCAACGTCAGCAAAGGAGTCAAAGTGCCGGAGTTCGTGGCCAAATGGAGGCTGGGAATCCCCTAAAAATGGCTAAAAACCAAAACGAAGATGATGATGATGATGGGGAATATGGACCCTTTAATGTCAGCGATTACGAGGATTATGGACCGATGCATGGCAGCGATGAGGATAGCGATGATTTCTGTTTCTGCGATGTGTGTTTGAATGTAGGTCTCTTTGGGTTAGTTGAAAGGTTGATTGATTGAAGGGTAGAGGAATTGAATGATAGATTGAATGATAGACTGATTGATTTACTTATTTATTGATAGATTGACTGACTTAATCCCAAAGCCAATGAGCCAATCACTAATTGCTTGGCTTAGTTTCGAGTATTATTATTTATTCGTTTTTGATCACAGTTCACTGTGAAATAAATAACAAAAAGAAAGTTTGGAGAAGGATTTATTAACTGCCTGCCACAGCCTGCATTAAGCACCTCTTGTTTTTAAAACCCCTTTCATCATGCTCAAAATACCAACGGAATTAACCAAGAAACAACCCAATCATCATATTCATAATCCAATTTTCTCATATTTCTTAAAGGGCGACACCGATTTCGGGGATAGTAATGACGGCATGGACTCCGATACGAGCACCTCGTCCAGCAATAGCAAACAGGTGGTCGTTGGTATCTGTGCCATGGCCAAAAAGACCCAATCGAAGCCCATGAAGGAGATATTGACACGATTGGGGGAATTTGAGTTCATCAAATTGGTGACATTTGAGGAGAATGTTATATTACGTGAACCCGTCCAGAATTGGCCCACCTGCGACTGCCTGGTCTCGTTCCACTCGAAGGGCTTCCCGCTGGAGAAGGCCATCGAGTATGCCCAGCTGCGGAATCCCTTTGTGCTGAACAACCTGCATATGCAGTACGATATCCAGGACCGCAGGCGGGTCTATGCCATTCTGGAGAAGGAGGGCATCGAGATACCGCGCTATGCTGTCCTCGATCGGGATTCCCCAGATCCAAAGCGTAAGTAAAGCTATCAAATTTAGCTTCTAATCAGAAACTAACTTTCTTTAAACCTCTCTTTCTATTTAGATCACGAACTCATTGAATCCGAGGACCATGTGGAGGTGAATGGCATTACGTTCAACAAACCGTTTGTGGAGAAACCCGTATCGGCGGAGGATCACAACATTTATATATACTATCCCACATCGGCGGGTGGCGGTAGCCAGCGGCTGTTTCGTAAAATTGGCAGCCGGAGCAGCGTTTATTCACCAGAGTCGCGTGTGCGCAAGACAGGCTCCTTCATCTATGAGGATTTTATGCCCACCGATGGTATGCAACTTGCTCTCTCTCTCTTTGAATCCCTTTGCTCCCAAATGCTGTTGTGCCAAGATCCCGTGTATCCTATATATAATCCTTTATATATACCTGATTCCTTATCCTTTCCATATCCTGTTTACCATATCCAATACTCGCTCTGGCTGTCTGTTGTTGTTATGGCTTTGGCTCGAAACTGAAAACTCAAAAATCAAAAATCTACACTTTTTAAAACTCACTTTAAAGAAAGATATTAGTAGCTATAAGATGCATAACGACTCTCTCTTTTGCTGATTTTAAGAGCGTAATAGATGCGCTCTCTCTCAAGAGAGCTTAGAGAGAGCGTAATAGATGCGCGCTCTCTCTCAAGAGAGTTTAGAGAGAGCCCTTGGCGCTATGCACCTTAGTAACTATAAGATGCATAACGCCTCTCTCTTTTGCTGAATTTAAGAGCGTAATAGATGCTCTCTCTCTCAAGAGAGCTTAGAGTTTACCTTTGGCGCTATGCATCTTATAGCTTTTAATGTCTTTGCTCTAATCCTGCAACAAAGCATCGCTCATTGTGCCTTGTCCAGCGTCTCGCTCCGCACGCGTCGCTCATCGCCAAGTTCACTGATATAAATTTTTTAATACAAAAATTAAAAATAAGAAAAATAAACCGAAAAAAAAAACAATTTAAATATAAAAATAAATAGAAATAAACAAAACACCCAAACGAAACACACCAGTGGCCGCCAGTCGAACGCACTGAATCCAGCATCACCTTTACAACTTAGTATACTTTTCAGGCACCGATGTCAAGGTCTACACTGTGGGTCCCGACTATGCCCATGCGGAGGCACGCAAGAGTCCTGCGTTGGATGGCAAAGTGGAACGCGATAGCGAGGGCAAGGAAATACGCTATCCTGTCATTCTAAATCACTCTGAGAAGCTCATCTCGCGGAAGGTGTGTCTGGCCTTTAAGCAAACGGTTTGCGGCTTTGATTTGCTACGGGCAAATGGCAAGAGCTATGTCTGCGATGTGAATGGTTTTAGTTTCGTGAAGAATTCAAATAAATATTACGATGACTGTGCCAAGATTCTGGGCAATATGATATTGAGAGAGCTAACGCCAACGCTGCATATACCCTGGTCTGTGCCCTTTCAACTGGATGATCCACCCATTGTGCCCACCACCTTTGGCAAGATGATGGAGCTGCGCTGTGTGGTGGCTGTCATACGGCATGGTGATCGTACGCCCAAGCAGAAAATGAAGGTGGAGGTGCGGCATCCCAAGTGAGTAGATCCATTATCCTTACAATCAGGTTTTTGCTTTATTTATTTCCCTTTTTTTTTTCCAGATTCTTTGAAATCTTTGCCAAATACAATGGCTACAAACTGGGCCATGTCAAGCTCAAGCGACCCAAGCAGCTGCAGGAGATCCTGGACATTGCCCGCTTCCTGCTTAGCGAGATCCACACCAAGGCCCATGTCGAGATCGAGGAGAAGGAGAGCAAGCTGGAGCAGCTGAAGAATGTCCTCGAGATGTACGGTCACTTTTCGGGCATCAATCGCAAGGTGCAGATGAAATACCAGCCCAAGGGACGTCCCCGTGGCTCCAGCTCCGATGACAGTAAGTACTAGAAAAGTCGAACTCCCAACGATGAGTAACTAACCAATGTGAAGCCAATCTAGCAGCCGATCAGCCGGCGGAGCCATCGCTGGTCCTCATCCTTAAGTGGGGCGGTGAACTAACGCCGGCGGGTCGCATTCAGGCGGAGGAGCTGGGCCGCATCTTTCGGTGCATGTATCCGGGTGGACAGGGTAGAGCGGATTATTCGGGCACTCAGGGATTGGGACTCTTGAGGTAGGAAGTTCCTTCGATTTTAGTTGAAAAACTCTTGTAGTTGATGATGTTTTATTTGGAAATCAGGTTACACTCCACATTCCGGCATGATTTGAAGATCTATGCCTCGGACGAGGGGCGTGTCCAAATGACCGCTGCCGCTTTTGCTAAGGGTCTGCTGGCCCTGGAGGGAGAGCTGACGCCCATTCTTGTCCAAATGGTGAAGAGCGCCAATACCAATGGGCTGCTGGACAATGATTGCGATTCCAGCAAGTATCAGAATCTGTGAGTAGCTTTTTTGATAGAAAATAACAATTTATCGATATGAAAATCGATTTTTTACGGTTTTTGAAAAATCGATATTATGTTTAATATATCGATTAAATTTAAATGTGGTCTAAATTTTGTTTTAATTTTTTTTTTTTAATTACAAGGTAAAAAAATAAATTAAATAATTTTTTGTTTTTAATATATATCGATAATTTTATGTTTAAATGTCATATATATCGATTATATCAATATTTTACTTTAAATATGATATTGTTCGATTCTATTATTTTTTTTTTTTAAGTAAAATTTTATAATTTTCACTTATACTGATTTTTAAATTATAAATTGAATATTTTTTAATATTTAAAATTTCGATATATAGTTTTAGAAAGTTTTTAATAAGATATTGACATTGCATCGATAATATTTGAATTTTCCTATTGATTTACTTTAAAAAAATTATAAAATATTAATAAAATAAAACACCAAATTATAAATTAATATTAGAAAACCCCCGAGAGTTTTATTAAAATGTAATAATTTCTAATCATTGTTTTTTTTTTTTTTTAATTTTAAATTCCATATTTTTCAATATTTAAAATTTCGACATCTCAAATTTTATATTTTCGATAGAATATTGATATTAAAATGATAATATTGGAATTTTCCTATATAAATAATTAAATATTAATAAAATAAAATAAATAAATAAATTCCTAAATAATTTAATATCAATAAATTAAAAATATAAAATTAATATTAAAAAAAAACCCAAGGAAATTACTAAACCAACTAAATTCTCTATATTAATCCAATATCTATTTTAATTAATCCCCCTTCCAGTGCCAAGGGTCGCCTGCACGAGCTCATGCAGAACGATCGCGAGTTCACCAAGGTGGACCGCGAACTGATCAATCCCTGCAACAGTAAATCCATCACCCAGGCTCTGGACTTTGTCAAGAACCCGGTGGACTGTTGTCACCATGTCCTGCTGCTCATTCGCGAGCTACTCCACATCATTAGCATCAAGAAGGACGATCCCAAGACCAAGGATGCGATCCTATATCATGGTGAGACCTGGGACCTAATGCGTTGTCGCTGGGAGAAAATTGAAAAGGATTTCAGCACCAAATCGAAACTTTTCGACATCTCCAAAATACCCGACATTTACGATTGCATCAAGTACGATTTGCAGCACAATCAGCATACATTGCAGTACGATCAGGCCGAGGAGTTGTATATTTATGCCAAAAATCTGGCCGATATAGTGATACCGCAGGAATATGGCCTGACGCCGCAGGAGAAACTGGCCATTGGCCAGGGCATCTGTTCACCGTTGCTGCGCAAGATCAAGGGCGATCTGCAGCACAACATTGACGAGGTCGAGGATGAGTTTATGAATCGTTTGAATCCGCATTATAGTCATGGCGTTGCCAGTCCCCAGCGGCATGTCCGTACAAGGTTGTATTTTACCAGCGAATCGCATGTCCATTCGCTGCTCACGGTTTTACGCTATGGCGAGCTCCTCAATGTTGTCACCGATGAGCAATGGCGTCGCGCCATGGACTATATATCCATGGTATCCGAACTGAATTACATGTCACAGATTGTGATTATGCTGTACGAGGATCCCACCAAGGATCCCACATCCGAGGAACGTTTCCATGTCGAGCTGCATTTCAGTCCCGGCGTCAATTGTTGCGTCCAAAAGAATTTGCCACCGGGTCCAGGTTTTCGGCCACATTCGCATGGTGATAATGCCAGCATTGTGAGCCTGAAGTCATCGGAGGAATCGAATCCGGCAAGGATTGAGGAGGAGAATGATTCCAATTCGGGGGAGGAGCAGAATGGCAAGAAGCGTTCGGTGAGTGTGGGGAAAAGGAGTCTATATTGTTTCTTTTTAAGTTTAATTAATTTTTTAAATCTTTTTTTAGACTGGCAGCTCGGATCGTGCATCGCCTGCCTTTGGTTTCAATCGCTTGGAGCTGCGTTCCAAGCAATTCAAATCAAAGCCCATACCCATTGGCGCTCATCATACGGTTAGTGGTCATGAGGCCATGGATTTGGCCAAGCGTCTCAATGAGGAGCTGGCATCCCAGCAGCAGCAGCAGCAGCAGCAACAACAGCAGCATCAGCAGCAACAGCAGCAGCAGCAGGGAGGACAGCAGCAGCAGCAGCTGCGACCCATTAGTCCGGATATACGGGCTGTGAGTCCAGATTGTGAGCCTCGTTCCCGCAGCTTTGAGCAGCGACCCTCGCCAGGAGTTTGTGCCAAGATGCCGGGTACGTATTCATGTGTGTGTGTGTGTGTGTGTGTGTGTGTGTGTGTGTGTGTGTATGGGGTTGGGGCATATACACCCCTTTGATCAAGCAAAGCTTGCGCTCTGCCGCTGCCGCTGAAGCCGCCGCAGTTGCCTTTTTTCCCCCCCAAAAAAGGTTCACTTTTCACCCAAACCAAGCAACCTCCCAATATCCCAACTCCTGCGTTTCGCCTTCTTGTCTAACACAACATCTTTACACCTTTTCAATTGGCTAATCCCAACTAGACTTGGTTTCTGATTTGATTTGGCAGGGTATGTGTTTCTATAAGGTTGGTTTTTCCGCTGGCAATGTTTGTTTTTTAAAAGAAGATTTTATATATTTTAAAGAAATCTAAAAATCCTTAATTAATATAGCTTAAACTAGGTACTAAAGTTTAAAGATTAAAGCCACATAAATTATAATTTAAGTAATAAACCTTGAATTAGGATTACTAATGACAAAATCTTTATTTTTTACTTGGAAAAATTGATCGGAATTTTAAAAATTTATATAAAATTAGCGTAAAATATAGATAACTAACAAATTTAGAATCAAACTATTAAATTTATTAATTAATTACCTAAATCATTTATTTATTTTTTTTTTACCTTTAAAAACCAATTTAAATTTTTAAAATGTATATAAAATCACCCTAAGAACTGGATATATATATATATATATATATATATATTAAAAAAAAATCTGCAAGACCTGGATTATTATAAATCATAATTTTTACAATTAAATATAACCCTAATTTTTAATAAACAAAAATCGAAAAATTATTTAAAAAAGAAAAAAACAAGAAAATCAACTCAAAAGAATTCTTCTTCAAGTTTTAAGTTCCCTGCCAAGTCACATACCCCTTCGGTTACTCCCCGAAGCTACCCTTCCTTCATCTGTTGAAAATTGTGCATAACTTTAACATCATTCTATGGTTTCTTTTATATATAAATAATTTTTTTTTTGTGGGATTCTCTACTATTGCATGCCGTTCCTATTGTTTTCTGTGTTTGCGTCTCACGGTTTCCCCCACAACCCGCACTCACTGCCAGCTAATAACACCAAAGGGAAATACCCAAAACTAACTTAAAAAACAAAAAATAATAATAATAATAATAAGGAAAATAAAAGGACCCCCAAAGAACCCGTCACCATTTTCAAAACATATGCTTTCTTTTTGTTTATTTCCTGTTGTCACCCTGCCCCTTGATGAATATTTTGACTCTTTTTTATCAATATATAAAAATATCTTTATAAATCTAGATAATATATCCTTTAGCTCTATATCTCTCTCTCTGTTTCGAATGGTAAACGAATATTGTTCAGTTGTGATTTTCCATCAAAACTAAAAAGACTTTCCATCTCTCTGTATCCTGTTCTCTCGAGTTGTGCCCAACATTTTTGTTGTTTTTTTGGTTTTCTATTTTTTCAATTGCGAAACGATCGATGAGACGCACTCAGAAACACACAAAAAAAAACACATCACAAGTACACATCACAAACTGTCTCTATCGCTGCGTAATATAATCTCGATCTATATTGAAAAAAAAAATAAAAGAAAAACTGAAAATCGATAAGCATCTGGCCGCGGAATCCCGTGTACTTGGCAATGCTGGTCACACTGTCTCCGCCATAAAGAAAACACACACACAGCCACATTTGCCACGTCCTAAAACATGCAACCACAAAAAAAAGAAGAAAAGAAGAGGCAGCTGAGCCCCAGGAAAGATTTAGGCAACCCATTTACCCTTCTTTTAAAGAAAGGTTTTTGGGCGAACGAATAAAGAAAGACGAAAGAATCTTTGCTGGGGTCCAGCTGATAAACGGTCACACTATGTTCTATACCCTTTCCCTGTCGATCTATCTTTCTCTCTTTTTATGTGCCTGTTTGTCTATCTACCTCTCTCTGTCCTGTCTATCTATCTTTGTTTTTGTCTTTGTGCATGATAAGAAAAAAAAGAAGAAAATTTAACAAATTTAAAAAACGAAAAAAAAGAAACTCAAGAACTAAGCTTGGTTTTTGTGGCGTTATCTTGTCTGTGTCTGTTACGTTGCTCGTTGTTGTTGTTTGCAGACCCAGACTATCCCATTCCCCTCCTCTTTATATACCTACCAAAAACACCACAAATACACCACAAAAAACCCACAAATACACCACAAACAGAACTACCAAGACACCACAAATACTCCACAAACCTACATAAAAGGTAGAAAACAAAAATACAAACACAAGTTACCAATACGTTACAAATACACCACAAATCTACAATTAAAAGTACAACACAAATACACCAACAAACCCTCTACATACGGACCTAACATGTACTCGAACCCACTTACTATTCTCAAGCCTGGAACTTAATAATTTTTATATATTTTTCTACTAAAAAAAAAAAGACAGCTTCTACTAAATAAGCCTTTGCCGCTGCTGCTTCCAAGATTGCCAGCTTAAGAATTCCATAAAATGCTCTTGTTGGAAACTATCCAAGTTTCTAAATAATAAAAAAATATTGGAATTATTAGAATATCAAATTTTTAACTAAGCATGAAGTCTGTTTAGATTTTCTTTTGGTCTGAAAATAGTTAAAAAATTATATTAAAAAAAACGACTTCTAAACTAATTCTTATTTCCAAAATACTTCGAGTTATATTTACTTTTTTATGGCATTTCATTTTCAAGAGCATTTCTTTGCATTCGGCTTGCCGATTTTGTCTTCTTTCTTCCTTTGTTTTACCTTTTTTAATTTACAAATTTTTGTTTTTCCTTCGTTTTCTGTCCTTTTGTTTTTCTATGTGAAAACTCTATCTACTCTTTCTCTCTCTGTACGCGATTTTCGATCTTTTTTTAATTATCTCGGCTAATGAGTTTTCTATTTGTACACGATTACAACACAAAAAAAAAAAAAAAAACACCACAAACCGATACATCCAATACTACGATACTCCGAAACACCGAAAATATGTGAAAATATATCAATGACTTGGACCGGAATCGAAACCATCCCTCGAACTCCCCATTTCGATATCGTGTCATGCCTCTCTTAACTAACTATCAATTAAATCCTGCTTCCATTTATCTATCTTGAATTGGATTTGGACTATATTTAGTGACTGGCGGTGCAAGTTTTGGGGAAATCGCCCATGCACGGGAGGGCGGAGCTCACGTAACATTGGGCAATAGGACTGCCTTCCAAATTCGTGTCACAGATAGCCTTTCCTTTTTCAAGATCGACTCATCCACCAACGAACTGCCCCTGTCGGACATTGACTTCTCTTTGAATCCAGCTACCCCGCAATGCGGTCCCTCGGCGCACAAACGCCTCCATGTCCTGACCATGCGTCGCATGGAGAGCTGCGACGAGGGCGACGATCTTGAGCACATGCAGCATTTGCCGCAAATCTCACCGCTGGCCACCAATGAGCGTCCTTTGAGCTGCAATTGCAGCTGCTCCACAGCGGCTCAGGCCCACTCGCACTCCAAGAGTCTTATGGACTTGGGCCAGGCCTTGACTACATCAGCTTCCAACCCGCCAGAAGGGGGACAGAATTCAGAGAATGCTGGTGCCGAGCCTGCAACAGAGGCGAGTGCCTGCAGTTTTGACGATGACTTTCAATTGTCCAGCTCGGCGCCAGCCATTCTAATGAGCTCTCACTTTGGCCAGCGGCCAGCGGCAATGGTGGCTTCACTCTCGCCCATGGCCCATGCCACCACCTCACCCACGGCCTCTACGTTGCGTTTATGTGATGACATGAACAAGGCTTCGGCTTCGGCATCAGCTTCAGCTTCGGTTACGGCCACTGCCTCTGCTCAACGCCTGGCCACCAGTAGCTCCTGTGGCCAGTTAACTATGCCAGCCTCGGCACCCGTTTTGACGGAGAATCCTTTTCGTTTTACTGTCTCACCGGCCAGCTTGGCAGGGCCGCCCAGTGCCTGTTTTGTAAACTGTTTTGAGCCCATTGAGGAACAGGTTACGACCACAGTGGAAACGGATCAAGGACGATCCCAACCTCAACCAGAGCCTCAAATGGTATACAATTTGCCAACGGTTCTGGTAACAGCATCAGCGAGCAGTAGCATGGATAAAATGAAAGTAAAGACACCAACAATTACAACAACGATGACACAATTAGAAAGAGAACAATTTGATGATACACAAACTTTTACACCGGACGATAGAAAAATAGAAATACAAGTTAAACCAGACAACGTAACAACAGTAGCTAAAGAAATAGATACGACATCAGTTACAGAAACAGAGACAGGAGAAAATACACAAATGGTAACACCAACTACAACTGATATGATAATGCCAAGTGTTTCAACAACAACAACAACAACAGATACAAAAACAGGTACAAGAAAAATCACAAAAATTCCACCTACACCCACAACAACAACAACAACAGCAGCAGCAGCTTTGTTTGATAATACAGCAACAATGTCTTCTAATCAACCATTTACTAACCAATTCCATTCGATCGGTCCCACCTCAACTGATGCACCACAATACCAACACCAACATCCATATCAACACCAAACACACTCAACAATGCTCACCAACGGTCCACAACCACCACAACAACAACAACAACAACCATCATGTATCAACACACCAACCACCATTATCAACAACAACAACACCACCACCACCAATTACATCAACACCAACACCAACAACACCACGAATACAAACACTGCCACTACCACGACCCCGTCTTGTTGTACCAATACCATCGCCACAGATAGCCAAGTTACGGTGTCGGTTTCGGCCTCGGTATCCTCGGCCAACTCTTCCACATCATCGCGGCGCCAAAGACACAGTATTGCCGGCCAGATGTCCTATATGAAAATGTTGGGTTTCGGTGGTTTTAGCAAAAAGATGGCCACCAGTGCGAATAGCCTTTTCAGCACCGCCGTCATCAGCGGCAGTTCGTCCGCCCCTAATCTGCGCGATATGATACCGGTATCCTCATCCGGTGAGTACACAACATACTGACTCTACATTTCACTCTTTCTCTCTTCTCTGAGTGACGTCACATATTCAGAGCATTCTTTAGTGACGTCATTACTATTAGATTTAAGCAAAGGATTTTGTTGAGAATTTTTCTTGGGGAATTTTGTTGGAGAAAAAATAACACTTTATTTAAATATTATATCTATGTTTTTATGTTTTTGTTTAGCATTTTTTAATGGTTTTTTTTATAGGGACCCTTTTTTTTAGGGATTTTTTCCATTACGTAGGGAATTTGTATACATTTACAGTCTTAAATTTTTTAAATTTAATACTTCATTTGGAATTTAAAAACCTTTTTATAAATTGAAAATAAGTCCAAGATTTTTTTTAAATAAAAAAAAATATATTTGTTTCTGTTTAATAACGATGCCTTTATGCTTAGGATTCGGCGATGTGCCGCCCATTCGACCGCTGGAGACGCTGCACAATGCTCTGTCGCTGCGCAAGCTCGATGGCTTCCTGCAGGACATGATCCTGGCGCAGATTTTTAAAACGCCAACGGGTTCGCCGCCGCGTGGCTTTGAGTCTACCGCCGTTGTTGCTGCCGCCAATATGCCAGAAGTATCCTCCATGTCCATGACGACGGTGGCCAAGGATGCCTTTGGCCAAGGAGGCAGCGAGTCGGGATCAAGGATTGAGCCAGTGGAGGCCACGGAGGAGAAGTTCAAGCGTAAGTGCGGTTTCAAGACGCTGTACCAGTGGTGATATTGTTTTTATTAATAATTTTCCTATTGTCTGAATTTATATTATATATATTTTATTATTTTTACTGGACTTTTAATTGATTTTATTGTTCTTTTCTTTTCTTTTTTCTTTTTTGTTGTTTATATTATTTTCCAGCGGATGCCACAAAGCCAAGCATTTAAAAACAAATGCTGTTTTGATTTTGATTTTAAATTTATAAACCGAAACTAAAGAGGTTGCTGCTATATATAATTGTATATTATTAATTCCAAAGACATTGTTGTTAACCATTGAAAATGCCAACTACTATTGTTTGTCTTTGAATAAATATGTATATAAATCTTGAAATTCAACATTTGTTTTATTTTAGAAAGAAGAATGTAAAAATTATAAATTGTTTATATTTTAAGAGTCTTTTTTTATGTTTTTATTTCGTAAGTATTTTGCTGTTTCTTTTTAAAAACTTGTTTATTTAATTTTAAACCAAGTTAAAACAGCTAAACTAACATTTTGAAACCCTTAAACACCACACCCTTGATCCTTCTTCGTGTCCTTTGCAAGTCTGGCAAACTCAGCCGCCAGAGTGTCTCCTGCTGGCTGCCCAAGAGCCGGATGAATATCTCCAGGATGTGGAAATGAAGTCGCTGCAGCCCAGGTGAATAGGTTTTCCTATATTTTCTAGCTTGGTTCTATTTTATTTTCTTTAGCTTGGACATTACCATGGAAATCATGGAGGAAGCTGCTCCTGTTTCCTTTGAGCCCATGAACCAGGACAGCTTGGAGGCGGGCGAGGAGGGTGCCGTTGGCGGGATTTTTCTCAGTGTGTGCGAAGAGCAGGGCAGTGGCAGCACCTGCCTTACACCCGTCAGTTTTGGCATGGATCTGGACTTGAGCATGGTGGCCAACAAGGGCTCCATGACGCTTTCAATGGATGTGAGTGGTTATCTTGTTTTTTTTTTTATATTTATTTATTTATTTAAAATTATAAAGTGAGACCTGAGCCTTCTTCTGCAGCTTCTGCTTATTTTAAACTTAAAATAATAATAAAAAAAAAAAATAATGAATTATGATTGAGGGAAAAAAATGAAAACATAAAAAAATCTTTAATGAAAATCTTTCTCTGAAAATCGTTTATGAAAATCTTTAATGAAAATTACAAAATGAATAAGGACTTTCAAAAGTATTTAAAAATAAAAAAATTATAAAAACAAATAAATAAAAACAATTTATCATTATTGAGGAGAAAAATAAAAACACAAACATATTTTTAAATATTTGACAATACACTTTTTTTTTTTAAATTAATAATTAAAAAATTAAAATAGTAATTTGAAAAACAATAAAAGTAAAGTAATTATACAAATAAATAAATATAGAAATTAAAAAAAAAAATACAATAAAAATATTAAAAAAAAAAATCATAAAATTATATAAAAATTAAATATTTATTTTTAAAGCTTGCTACATTAAAAAAAAATAATAAAAAAAAAATTAATTAAAAAAAAATAAATTAAAAAAAAAATAAATTAAAAAAAAAATTATAAAATAAAATAATAAAAAAAAAGAATTTATAAAATAAAGAAATAAAAAATAAATCTATACCATATTTAGCTCTAAAAACTGGTAAATTAAGCCAAAAAGTTACAATTTGGGCTATTTCTTATTTTACTTTAACCTTTATTACAAAAATTAAATACATTAATAAGCTTTTATATACAACTTTAAACTCAAACTTTAATTTAAACTTGAATTAACAAAATTTTCAATGCTTTTCAGGGCTTCGAGGACGATGAGGATGCCACTTTATCGGCAGCCACAACGCCCTCCCTGCCAGCTGACAGCTGTGAGCCCCGACTGGAGACCTGCTACTGCTGTCCCAGCCATGCAGATGGCCCACCGGAAGTGGACACCGATGATCCGCGCTATGGCTTCGCCCTGCCCGTTCGCGTCACTCAGGCATCGCCAGAGCATGGTCGTCCCTCGCCTGGGGCCCGGCGTGCCCATGATCCCGTTTCGCCGCGTATTCAAAAGCAGATCAGTCTGTTTGAGGGTGGTGGTGGTGGCAGTGGAGGAGGTGGAGTTGGAGGTGTGGCCCAAGAAAAGTCCGACTCTACGGGCGGTGGTGGTGGTGGTGCTATTTTGCATGCTTCCATCAATCTGCCGGCGGCAGGAGCTCAGCATCTGCGCCAAGATGCACGCCTGCGCAAGTTCGAGAACCTCACACAGTCCACGTCCAACTCGAATTTCCCCTTTGAGAGCAACACCCTCAAGAGGGTGCCCATGCAGACCACTGGCGGTGACTATGCCAATGTTAGCCATACCCAGAGTTGCATCAATCTCAAGAGCGGAAGTAGCGGCGTCTTAGCCGGAGGATCGCCGCAGCATCAACAAAGGGGCGGAGGAGGCGAAGCAGGATCAGCAGGAGCGGGAGCTGGAGCTGGGCCAGCGGAAAGGGACCGAGGACGAACACAGCCGGCGCCGGTGCCAGCTCTCTATGGACGTATGGCCAATGCCTGTTGCTCATCCGCCTCGGCTTCGGCTTCGGCTTCACCATCGCCATCGCCGTCACCTTCGCCCGGGGCACTGATCGTCAAGGAGCGGTTCATTGAGCCGCCCAAGCGGGGCATTGTTCGCGGCTATCATGCCAAGACCCAGTCCATGGATGCTGATTTCCTGTTCAACGAGTTTCTTCTGCTGCCGGCCATGGCGCCGGCCAAGTTATCGTTCGATAGCTCTGATATCGATAAGGCCAGCGATGACGAGGCCAGCTGCTCCGCCTCCTCTGCCTCGAAGAAGAGGCACTCTTAGCTTTCGTAGCTTTCAGTTGCAAAATCCTCTTCAAAGCACTCGTAATTCGCAATGCCACAACACACACAATCTCTTACTCTAACGTAACGTAAATTTCCTGCTGTTATCGGTATTATCGTAAACGTAATCGATAAATGCTATCGCTATCGGCGTGGGTTATCGCACAGAGAACGTCGACTCTTTAATCTTAATCAAACTTGTTGTTGTTGTTGGGCCAAGCAAATAAAAATAAAAGGCTAATCTCTATTTTTCTGTCTACAAATTGAGAAATGTGTTTTAAATTAAACTGAATATTAAAGTTATTTATTTAGAAATGTAAAATGTATTAATTATGTTTTCTTTATATATTTTTTAGTTTTAAATTGTATGAAATAATAGATTTATTGATTTAAAAATATAAAAACAAATATCTAATTATGTTTTTTATATATATTTTTAAATTTTAAATTAAAATTACATATTCAGAAATTTAAAATGTATCTCATTATGTTTTTTATTTAATTATTTTTTGTTTTAAATTGTTTGAAATATTTGTTTATTTATTTTGATATGTAAAATATATTTAATTATGTTTTCTATATATTTTTTAAATTTTAAATTAAATGAAATATTCGATTTATTTTTTTTTAAGTGTAAAATGTATCTAATTATGTTTTATATATATTTTTTTAATTTTAAAATTTAGGAAATATTATATTAATTTATTTTAAAATGTAAAATGTATCTAATAATTTTTTTTAAATTTATAAACCTATTTTGTAATTCTTATTTCTTAATTTCATATTTTATTTACCTTATCTGGAATTTCATAATAATAAACTTCATATTTTAAATACTTATTTAAGATCTTTTTTTATAAATAATATTTTTTTATTTAATATCTCACTCCATTAAGCGACTTCTCCCATCATAACTGAGCCACAGTTTTCGCTTATTATGATATCAGAGCTAAGAAGTCACAGCTTGGCCGGCAGATTACTCAACTCTTCGCCTCTTGATCAGACACAATCGCTGCCAAGATGATAACAATGATGATGGTAATGGAGATGGTGGCCATGATGATGATGATGATGACGGTGATGCCATGCTAATGACGCCGCCGGCCTGCCAAGTGAAAGTGCTGGCTGGCCAAGATCTGCCTGTCTGCCTGCCTGCCTGCTGGGATGGATGACTGTCAATGACCGAACTGGAGGCGTCGCGTCGCACCTGTTCTATGCGATCGGCGAGCTGGTTTCACTTGTCAACCTCGATCCACATTTGGCCTGCTGCCATTGCAAATTCTACGCATAAATTGCGTATGCCAGGCACGTTAGTAATATATATTCAAGGTGTATATATGCAGGTATACCATAGGTATAGCAGCATGTGCATATAGCACCCACAGATATCGTTTTCGAAATGGGAGAGTCTGAGTCTGAGTCTCGGTCTTAGTCTGAGTAATGGCCCGCATCGCTTTGCATGCCTAATATTTCACAGATTTCGCTAGAGATTAAGTTTAAGTTAGGTTTCGAGCGGGGAAAATGTTTATCTTTATCTAGTTTTTTTTTTTTTAATTTAAGTTTTTTACTTTATTTATTTAGGGTAAAATAATTTAAAATTGAATTTTAAGTGCGTTAGCAATGGATTAAGTTTTACTTTTGCAAAAAAGCTTTTATTTCCTTAAAGTTTAAATCAATTTTAAACCAAATAAAAAATATGTTTAAAAAAAATGTAAATATATACAAAAAAAGAAAGTCTAATCTAACTTAATTATAGAACTATTTTTTTTTAATTTTAAAATATTTTTTGTAGAAGATTTTATTGTTCTTTCAAGTCTGTTTAATTTTAAGTCGACAAAAAATCGAAACTAAATTAAAACTCTTTCAAAAACAAAAAATATATATTAAGAAATAAAATAAATAAGTATACATTAACTTTATAATTTAATTATTTTTGTATATATTTTTTATTTTTATTTTTGAAGCATTGTTATAACAAAAGCTTTCATTTCTTTAAAGTCTCTTTTATTTTAAGTCTAAACTAAATGAAAACTTTGTAGAAAAAATTTAAAAAAATATGTAAAAATAATTTAAAATATCTTAACTTAGTTATTTATTAATTTTTTTTATTTTTTTTAAAGCATTTCTCTGAAAACTATTTAATTTAACTTGGCTAAAAGTCCAAACTAAATAAAAATTCCTTAAAATAAATTAAATATATAATTATAAAGACTTACGAGCTATACTTAAACTTAATTATAGATTTAGATATTATATACATTTCCCCTCTACTCTCTCCAGCAGAACCCATCTCCTATCTCCGTGTTGATCTAACTAATTTAATTTATTACACTTACGCCCATATAGCAGGCTGATGTACTTGCTTTTCACTTTGATTTTAATCACTGTAATTATAATTAGCATCTTGAACAGAAAAAACCATATGGAAAATGCAAATGAAAATACAAAGAAAACAAAATGTTTCCACTCAATTTAGTTTGTTGGTTAATTTTGTACGCACGCCGGCATTTTGAACTGTAACAAGAGCAAAAGTGTGGACAAAACATAGGTAAAACAACTAACTCACGTGCAGGCACTGCTAAAAATAATATTAATTAAAATTCATATACATTTATTTGAAGTTAAAAGTAAAAAAAAACATAAAAAAAAATACCCAAAAAATAAATATCTTTAAAATTGTTTTAATTAATAAATGGTGACCCACTTCCAATAAATTTGTTTTCAGTGTATTCAAAGTCTTTGCCATTAGCTGTGCGCTGTTTGGCATTTTGGTTGGCTTTAGCTTTGGCTTTGGTGGCGTTGTTACAGGTAAAATACAGGTGCGGCTCAGCGGCTAGCCTCCGGGGAAAGTTCTAAAACAGGCGAGAGTGTGACCCTTATTTGTTGTTGTTTGTTTGTTTATTTTTTTGCTACTGGCCTGGCCAATTTATGCAAATGCCTTTTGGCCAATACCATAAATAAAATCGAAAATAGTTAAAGAAATTTGTGAAATTCCAGTCTGATTCTGGCGTCATTTGGGGATTTTCTAAAATACAATTTTAACATTTAAATTATATGTATTTCCGGATAAAAAAAATAATATAATTTATAAAATGGTAATAGGGAAATAATACAAAAATATAATAAATTACTATTATTATATTAAAAACCAAAAAATAAATAAATAATACAAATATTTAGTTTTTAACTCATAAATTGTATTAGTATTTTTATTTATTTATTTCTTTTTTATTTTATTTTATTTTAATTTAATTTTTATTTTTTTAATTTTATTTTATTTATTCATTTTTTATTTTATTATTTCTTCTATTTAAAAAATTGTTAGTTTCCTATAAAATCTCTAAAGTCACCAATTAAAATATAAAAAAAAAGAGTTAAAGTTTTATTTTGTTGACTATTTTATTTTTCCCTTAAAAAACATATCCGAACCATGTTGCCCAGTGTTGTGTTTATCTTGAATTTAATTTTCGCTTTTTTTTGGCGCTGAATATTCATGGAAATGAGCGTGGCGACGATAATTATTTGCATAATAGAAAATGCTCATGCTGGTTGGTATCTTTTTTTTTTTGCTGCTGGCAGAATCGAGGAGATTCGAGTTCCAAAATCAGAGATCTGAGATCGGAGTTGTTCGACAAGTTGTTCACTTTCTTTTTCACTTCAGAAATAATTTTTTTCTTTATTTCTCTGCGGGATGATGATGCCGCTATGTAAATATTTTCCATTTTATGGAACTTAAGGGGGCGTTGTTTATCGATTAGGAAATGTGGGTGCAGATATGGTACAGATTTAATGAGATAAAAGTATATATATAAAAAAAATTAAGATAAAGATATTTTATATATGGATTTTGGTGGGTTTTTTCTTGAGCTTAGATTAATTAGTATTAATAGCTTATTTTAATAATAATAATAATTTATATTAAATATAAAATTAAATTAGATTTTATTAAAAAAAAATGTCATTCAGCTGTCAAGAATTTGATTTTGCGTATATAAACATTTGTTATACATTTTTTTATATACATGGTCTAGTTTTATTATTTAAAATATTACAATAGATGTTCTTGATTATTTCTACATTATAGAAAAGTAAATATATGTTAAATATAAAATTAATAATATTAATAATTATTAAATAATACGATAAATTTACATATATATATAAATATATAATAAATAATAGCTTTAACTAAAACAAAAAATTTTTTATAAATTATTTATAGTCTGGTTTTATTATTTTAAATATTAAAATAGGTGTTTTTGATATTTCTATACTTTAAAAAATTAAATATATGTCATATATAAAATTAATTATAATTTCATATTAATAATAATTAAATAATATGATAAATATACATACATATATATATATATATAATAAATAAAAAATTTAGCTAGAACTACAAAAAAAAAAAAAAAAAAAATCGAATATTTTTTATTGTTATTATTTTGATGTCTACTTTTTACCATATTTTCCCTTATTATTGTATTTATAATATTTTTTTTAGCCACATCCTCTTTGCTGATTTAGTTTAATTTGGTTTTCGAAAGGCAAATCATTAATCATTGGATTGTTTAATCTCTCACCTGAAGCTAATTACGCACCTTGGCAGCTAAGAAAAAAATAAAGCAGGGAGCGGCTTAAGGTATGGACATTGCAAATTACTCATACGCCCCGCATGACAAGTGAAAGAAATGCAGAAACAGAGAACGAAGATCGCAGGAGAAGGAGAAGGAAAAGGGGAGACCAAACAAAAAAGTCGTTAACTGGCGACGTTTTCGAAATTATTTAGCTCTCTTTTCTCCCTATCCCAACGGCTCCCACCTTCTCTCTTTCTTGCTCTTGGAAATTTTTTTTATGAAAGAATTCCAAAATCCAATGGAGAGTGAAAGCAGCAGCCGAAAGCCGGCAAAATGTGCGAGTTTCGTTTGGTCTTTAACAACCAACAACAACAACAAATACACATACAACAAAAAAAATAAATAAAACACACATACAACACTCGCAAAGATCATTGACTGCTGTGTATCTGTGCATCTGTGAGGTTTAGTATCTCTAAATTTTTGTATCTCTCTCGAGAGTGTGTGCTGGGTTTGATTTTTTTTTGGGAGTCGAACTCGTTTCTTAGTTGAAGCTTTTTTTTGGGGGGGAATATTGATTGGATATTTGAGTGGGTATATATATATACATATATATATATATGTTTATATATACATACTATTCTATATACATTCCAGTAAGTGCATTTTTTTGGTTACTATATTTAACAGGTTCAATGGAAAAAACCTTATAAAAATATTTAAGAATTTAATATTTCTAATCCTAAGTTATAAGTTGCTTTATTATTTAAAGAATTACATTTTTTAATATTTTTAAAAAGGAATTGAAATTTTCTTAAATTTTATAATAATTATTACTTGTATATACATTTTATTTTTATATATTTTATTTTTAAAAGGGAATATTCTTTCACAATCTGTATTTTTTTTATTAATTTATCAATTTATATTATTAAAATTATTAAAAATTTGTTTATTAATTAATCAATTTTTATATATTTTTATTATTAAAACTTCCCGTTATAATTCTAAAAATAAATAAATAAAAGCGTAATAATGAATTTATATTTTTTAATATTAAAACTACTACAAATTTGTTTGTTAATTAATGAATTTATATTTTTTTTTGTTATTAGAATTATTAAAAATTAG
>VNKB01015994.1:0-11193 GCA_008042735.1 Drosophila leontia | reverse complement strand
ATAAAGTTTAACCTATTAATTAATTATAAGAAGCAACTTTTTTAATAAAATACCAACTTTTAAGTTTGAAAATATGAATGGTAAGCTTTTATTAAAGGCATATATTGGGTGTACAAGTAGAAAACCGCCGTTTTCGACTAGGTGGTGCCACCTTCACAAAACGGTGAGAAATTTTGATTGGGAACGCCAATTGGGGAGCTAAAATATCGGTCAACCACTCTACATTGTCTCGTTCGTGTATTCTTATTGTCTATCATTTTGTTGGTGCACGAAAATGTCGAAATTCGAACCGAATAAGCGTCATTTGCGGGAGATTTTGCTTTTCACGTTAAATTCGAAAAAATCGGCAGCTGAAGCGCGTCGAATGATCGTAGAAACTTATGGTGAATCGTGTATAAGTGAAAGAACATGTCGAGAAGTTTAAAAATGACGAGTATGACGTGGAAGACAAGGATAGACCGGGTCCTGTGAAAAAGTTTGAAGACGCGGATTTGGAGCCTCTGTTGGGCAGCAATCAATTTCCCTTCGCCTAAAAAGCTTGGGAATAAAATTATGAAAAAAAACGGCGGTTTTCTACTTGTACACCCAATATATAATAACTTTTGGTTAATTTTGAACAAATGTATGAAACTTTAATAAAAACATACCAAATTTGAACAATAAAAAATTTTTTTTGCTGCCTATTTTGAATTTTTAGAACGTAACCCCTTATTTTGTACTGAATCCATGTTTCGCTTAACACGATTTCGCTTAACACGAGGTTTTCTAGGAACGTAACCCCCGTGTTAAGCGAGGGTCAGGTGTATTTATACCCTTGCAGGGTATTATAATTTCAGTCAGAAGTTTGCAACGCAGTGAAGGAGACGTTTCCGACCCTATAAAGTATATATATTCTTGATCAGCATCAACAGCCGAGTCGATCTAGCCATGTCCGTCTGTCCGTCTGTCCTGTCCGTTTCTAAGCTAACTAGTCCCTCAGTTTTAAAGCTATCTGAATGAAACTTTGCATATAGTCTTCTATATACTCTCACTGCTATATATGTCGGAACGGGCCGGATCGGACGACTATATCATATAGCTGCCATACAAATGTTTGATAAATTTTTAGAAAAAAAATTATAACTTGGGTGTTTTTCAAAATTTTGGCATCATTTTTGAGATATAGCCATTTTATATTATTACAGAATTTTGTTGAAAATTTTATGAAAATCGGACGACTATATCATAAGCTGTCATAGGAACGATCGGGAAATTAATAGGAAAAAAACTATAACTTCGTTGGTTTTCAACGTTTTTTCATTTCCTCTAGGATATAAGCATATTTTATTATTCTTGAATTTTGGTACAAATTTCATAAAAATCGGACAATTATATCATATAGCTGCCATAGAAACGATCGGTAGATGTAGAGAAAATGTAAAGCTGGGAATGCAAAACTGTAACTGTCAAACTGTAAACATAATAATATAGGTAAAATGTAATGAAATAATATCTGCAAGGGTATACAAACTTCGGCGTGCCGAAGTTAGCTTCCTTTCTTGTTTTTTAATATTTTATCTTTCCAGCTAAATTTTTTGGTAGTAACTTTTATTTTACTCATAACTCTTATTTGCGATCCCTGGTTTATTCAGCTCCTTAGTCCGCCACAGAGGATATTGCTTTCCTGAGCAACACCTTACATGTCTACTTGTCGTCGATGACCATATTATCCATCAACTTGATTGTCTCGTTTACCTCCTCTAGAATCTTATTCGATTCAGCTGGGAAGACCTTGTTCTCGGCCTTGTACCCGGTGCCCCCTGATGACCGAAAAGTAAAGGAGGGGATAGGACCACCCGGCATGACAACCAACCTGCGGTCACCAAGTCAGCCAACTTGGCCTCTATCTCTCCCACTTCTCTGTCAGCAGGCGCACGTCATCATTGAGCTCATCCACCAGCGCCACAGCCAGACTCTCTCTGGCCACCTAATTACTACAATTCTTCGCCTACTTGACGAAGGATGCCGCTCTGGGCTGCTTTAGAGTATCCCTGGCCTTTTTAGGTGCGATATCTCGGAATCCTTTACTTCGCCTAGCAAGTGCAGGGCATCTTACGAACCAGAGTTGTCCGGCCCTGAAAGGCTCCGTACTAACACAGCTACCCTTCAGCTGCAAATCAAGAAGTTACCGGGCACGGGTCGCGTAACATTCCTGAATTGTGAGGAAACCTGCTTAAGACTTTCCTAGGTCCGCCAGAGCTCGCACAAATCAAATTGTTTCGCAGAGAGAACAACCAAATGCGCTGAAAGGCTTTCTCGAAGATGCTGAGACTTCTTTACTTTATCTGCGATTCCAATTAATTGTAACTTGAGATCGCAAAGACATAGCCTTCCTGGAAACTCGTCCGCTTTTGAGTGGAAAAAAAGATTATTTGAGATATGGTTATTTTGTATTATTCTGAAATTTCATTGTTAATCTTATGACAAGAAAGAATGCAAACGTCGGCACGCCAAAGTTTGTTTACTCTTGCAGATTGGTTTTGATGTTTATATTATAGATTTAAATGCTGAAAACACACACATAACAGAGTTTCATTTAATGTTACCTATGTATATGTACTTATTATTTTTCAGTTTGACAGTTACAGTTTTACATTCCCAACTTTACATTTTCTCTACATCTACCGAGAAAAATACGTTGAAAAACAACGAAGTTATAATTTTTATACCCTTGCAGGGTATTATAATTTCAGTCAGAAGTTTGCAACGCAGTGAAGGAGACGTTTCCGACCCTATAAAGTATATATATTCTTGATCAGCATCAACAGCCGAGTCGATCTAGCCATGTCCGTCTGTCCTGTCCGTTTCTAAGCTAACTAGTCCCTCAGTTTTAAAGCTATCTGAATGAAACTTTGCATATAGTCTTCTATATGCTCTGCTATATATGTCGGAACGGGCCGGATCGGACGACTATATCATATAGCTGCCATACAAATGTTCGATATATTTCTAGAAAAAAATTATAACTTTGCTGTTTTTCAACATTTTTGCACCATTTTTCAGATATGTCCATTTTTTAATATTTCAGAATTTTGGTAAAAATTTTATGAAAATCGGACGACTATATCATATAGCTGCCATAGGAACGATCGGGAAACTAATAGAAAAAAAATTATAGATTCGTTGTTTTTCAACGTATTTTTATCTACTCTGAGATATAAGCTTATTTTATTATTTTAGAATTTTGGTATAAATTTCATAAAAATCGGACAACTATATCATATAGCTGCCATATAAACGATCCGTAAATGTAGAGAAAATGTAAAGNTTGGGAATGTAAAACTGTAACTGTCAAACTGTAAACATAATAAGTATAGGTAAAATGTAATGAAATAATATCTGCAAGGGTATACAAACTTCGGCGTGCCGAAGTTAGCTTCCTTTCTTGTTTTTTATAAATTTCCCGATCATTCCTATGGCAGCTATAAGATACAGTCGTTCGATTTTCATAAAATTAAAACCGAATATCTGAAATAATATAAATTGGCCATATCTCAAAAATGGTGAAAAAATGTTGAAAAACAGTAAAGTATTATATATATATTATATATTATATATATATATATTTTTCTAAAAATTTATCGAACATTTGTAGGACAGCTATATGATATAGTCGTCCGATCCGGGCTATTCCGACTGAGAGTATTTAGACGACTATATGAAAAGTTTCATTCAGATAGCTTTAAAACTGAGGGACTAGTTTGTGTAGAAACGGACAGACGGACATGGTTAGATCGATTCGGCTGTTGATGCTCCTTCACTGCGTTGCAAACTTTTGACGAGAATTATAATACTCTGCAAGGGTATAAAAATCGGACGACTATATCATTTAGCTGTCTTTTGAACGATCGTTGTTTTTTTTTAACATATTTTCATCTACTGGGATATAGAAAATTTTTTTTTTTTCATTTCATTTTCTTTTATTTCAGAATTTCAGTTTTAATTTTTTTAATCGAACGAAGCTATATAATAGCTGCCGTACAACGGAAGATGTAGAGAAAAATGTAATGATGTGATTGTAAAACTGTAACTGTAAAACTTATGTATAGGTAAATGTAATGAGAGTTTTTATTACTTTTTTTTCAGGATAAACAAACATAATTTTTCTTCAGATATTTCAGAAACTAAATATTGTTATTTTATCGACTTAAAAATATGGTATTCAAAATTTTATCAAATCGAAATTATTGACGCTCCGTATTAATATATATATTTTATATTTTATTCATTTGATTAAAAAAGATGTATTCTAAATTATCCAGTTGCTAACTGTAGGGGTATCTGCCGAAGTTATTTGACAGCCATATGATACAATCGGTTGAATTACATAGAACTAAAAATGAAATGACATAGTACTACTATGTACCATACGGACTTGCATATATTTGATAATTTATTGATGTTATTTGCCACAAACAAACTGTGGCTAGTGCATATTTCAGCCTGGGACAGGAATTGTGGATGGGAAGGAGTATCGATAATGCATCTGCACCTGGGGTTGTTGCCTATTAGAAGTATTTTTCTTGCGATAGTCAAAGTACACAGCCACTTTATGCTAAAAGCGCTTTCTATTTGATGCATCTTTTTATACGGATTAACGTCTTAAGTTAATTGTATATACTTTCCTACACTTATTTATTAATTGATTATATTTTTCCCATTTGATTTTGACTACATCTACATCGCTCCTGTACACTACTGATTCACAATAACCACACTGGAACAACAAACTCTCCTGTCAACCGCATCATCATACTGAATCCATCGTCGTGGTGTTCGTAGGTCAGTTGGCCGTTGGCAGTTGGCGCACTCGCTTCGGACGACTATCAAACAAGCCGGCGTTGGGTCAGGTTATTGCCGGGACATTTTGTGCAGTGCCCGATGATTGGCTGAGAAGAAAATTGGGTAATGACTGAGAATCAGCAAATACTTAACCCAAAGCCCTGTGCAAGAATGTTTACTGATGACACTAACAACACTCAGCACTTGCTCTCCATTAAATTTAATGCCTTTTTCTTGTTCGCAGTTGAGTCTGCGGCACCTCCCACAGCTGGCCAGTTATACAGTAGTAAGTTACATGTTAAAAAGAATTTGACAAATACATATCCACTTCGACATTTACTTTCTTTAGTCTTTTTCGTGAATGCTGTTCCATTTATCGCCTTTGGTTTTCTTGACAACTTCATCATGATAATGGCGGTATGTATACTCTAACTTGAATCCCATTCATTAAGATGTAAAGTTAAACAAACTTTTGCTTCCTTAGGGCGAATACATTGAGTACTATTTGGGCCACTTTATCACGCTGTCAACAATGGCGGCTGCTGGTCTCGGCAACACCATAAGCGACATTCTAGGTATCACAATGGCAACATATGTCGAGAACGGCTGCCAGATATTGGGCCTCAAGCAGCCCAAGTTGACACCAGCGCAATTCGAGCTCAAGTCCAGCAAGAGATCATCCAGTTTTGTAGGTTAAACGGCAAGGCCATCGCAAAAAGCTAATTAAAAGAAAACTTCTATTCCCCAGGGTCGTATCGTCGGCATCACAGTAGGCTGTCTGCTTGGAATGTGTCCTTTGTGGTTCATGGAGGAGAAAACCTCGGAAAAGACAGATACGGCGACTAACTAAAAAAAGAAAACTAAGAAAGTTTAGGCTAACATGGTCACTTAGATGCGGCATTATTGATTCATTTTAAAATCCTTATATTGCCTAAGGAGCAATTGAAATAATTTATTGTTATTTCTTATTCGTCAATTTGTAGAATGAAAAGTGTTACTGGCTCTTATATCACAGAAACATGTATTTGGGAAAATAGATTCTTTAATTTGATTTGAACTTCCCTAAATGTGAGTCACCAAATGGGCCAAGCTAAACTATAGAAAATTGCAATCAAGTTCTTAGAAAATCAATGTACTTAAATTCAATTTATATGTATATACGAAGTTAGTTAACAATATATGTATGTATTGAGATAAAAACAATCAATTGGTTAAGGACTGTCCTCTTACCTAGTTTCACTGAAAAGTGCCTATTAAACGTGCTTAAAAACTTGTGCCCTCCTCTACACAATTCTAACCATATCGCATTGGCTTTACTTTAAACTTAAAAACAAAATACATGTGTACTAAAAAGTAGACTACAAGAAAATTATGATGTTCCAGTTGTAGAGCTTATCCATACACAATAAATACAATTTGAATTAGCTTTAAAGAGGTATGTTTAAAACACGTTCGTTTAAAATTTATTACAGCACGCCGAGTCATTTGAATCTTTATTTGTGTGTTAAGATGTGCAATACAATAGGTCAACTATTTTAAATGAACACCAATAATGAATTGGTCACTGCATCGGTAAGCAGTTGCCAAAACACAGAAGCGTTCCTTGTTTGCTGGCAGCGCATGTTCAACAAGATTCGGTTACTATTAGCTATCAAATAACTTAAATTTTCCTTCAAAAAATCTCTGCTATACTGTGATTTAATGTTGAGCCAGTAGTTTTGAGGGCTGTCCTGTAGAGAAAACAATTCGCTATCGGAATAGTTTCTTGTTAACGGTAAATATGGTACAGAGGATTTGATTAATCGGCGCGTGTACTCAGTCTCATTTGGTATTGTCTGGGTGCAATACAGCCGTTCATGTCTCAACAGTTCCTCTTTTACGTTCAGTGCATCCCAGTTTTCCATGCCCGAATGAGCGGAGACGTTATCGTTAGTATTAGCCGCTCGCTGTTGCGATGAATTTGAGACCGCTGACGGAGCTGATGCCTCCTCAAGAGTCAAAGTGGGTACCGGAGCTGAAGCCGTAACTGGTCGGCGGTGCCACATAGTGCCGGGAACCTGGCTGGCTATAAAAAAAGCACTCGCTAATGTTATCACACTTGCTGCATAGCTCAGCGCCAGAACGGAAAAGCTGTTTGCCAGGAACTTCGTCCACTCAAAGCTGGGAAGCAGTTGGATAAGCTCACTATACGTCAGCCAGCCGCGACGTAATCCCTCTCTCTCCGCCAGCGTTTTTTCCACACTGTTCAATTTTGCAAAGAAGTGCTCGTTAGAAACATATATATTCCAGTCCTGAAAACAAAGAAAAAATCGTTTAGTATCTTTGATCTAACCCCTTACAGGATATTATAGTTGTAACTAGAAGTTTGCAAATCCGTCCCTATGAAGCTTATATATTATATTCTAGATCTGTTTTAATGTGAATCCGTTGCTATGCGGCCTAGTGTCAGTAACTGAATGAGACTAAGCAGGTACTATAAATGTCGGATCGGACGACTATATCATACAATTGCCTAAATAACTGTCGAAAAATTTATATAAATCGAATAGGAAAGCTAAAGTCGGGTGTGAACGACTTTGTACCTAAAGCAATGTGGGTGAAATTTGATATGGATGTTTGTTTTAAACATCTTGCGATAGAGAAACGTCACTGAAAAGCTAATTGAAAATGCCAAATTGATCTAAGTATTTTTTTTAATTTTTTCCAACTTTTTTTTCGCGAAAACGGCTTGCTTGTGTCTTCTAGCGCTTAAGGCTTACTTATTTTCGGTATTTAAAATATATATCCTAATATTCATTTTTTTTTTCGTTCTCTTTTTTAGATATTGGCATTTCCAATATCGCGCACAAAACATTCGTCGCGCTCAAATTAAAAAAAAAACTAGACAGGAAACGAGTTATTTCTGTTGAAAGACTTATCATAAAGCTTTTTACTAGATCTTTATTGGAGCAAAGATTAATTTTGGAGAATTTTTCAGTTCATAGATAATTGTAAAATTTAAGTGATTCGCACGGGACAAAAAACAGAAGGGGTTTTTGAGATTTTGAACTGATAAAATGGTTCAATTTTAATAATTACTTTTTTTGTTATTTAGTTTAAAAAAGAACAGACCATGCAAATCAAAATTTTACCGTTGGTAATCGCATATTTTATTTTTGCATCTTTGCATTCTCTAAGTGATGCTAGAAATCAAAAGTTTAGATGTTATTATCAAAACAAAATATGTTTTTTTTATACCCTTGCAGGGTATTGTATTTTCAGTCAGAAGTTTGCAACGCAGACCTTTCCGACCCTATAAAGTATATGTATTCTTGATCAGCATCAACAGCCGAATCGATCCGTCTGTCCGTTTCTACGCAAACTAGTCCCTCAGTTTTAAAGCTATCTGAATTAAACTTTGCATATAGTCCTCTGAATATATATATGTCGGAAAGGGCAGGATCGGACGACTATATCATATAGCTGCCATACAAATGTTCAATAAATTTTTAGAAAAAAAATTATAACTTGGCTGTTTTTCAACATTTTTGCACCATTTAGATATGGCCATTTTATATTATTTCAGAATTTCGATAAAAAATTCATGAAAATCGGACGACTATATCTTATAGCTACCATAGGAACAATCGGGACATTAATAGAAAAAAATTATAATTTCGTTGTTTTTCAACGTATTATTATCTACTTTAAAATATAAGCCTTTTTTTATATAACAGAATTTTGGTATAAATTTAATGAAAATCGGGCTATTATATCATTTAGCTGACATAGAAACGATGTAGAGAAAATGTACAGAAAATGGAAATGTAAAACTCTGTCAAATATAAAATATAATGAAACTGTTTTGTGTGTGCGTATTGTAACTATATACCAATCAAAAGAATCGCTTCAGGAAAATGTTGTGCTTGCTTGGCCGTTATCAATTATTTGTTTTAGAAGAAAAGGGTTAAGTAAACCAATTTTTTTTTTTTTTTATTTGGTGATGTTAGGGCCGTAAGGCCAAATCCTGTCTTTTTTTTTGAATAAAATTGCTGTTGGGATATACAAGTAAACCAACACTTTTTGTTTTGGGAATTTTATTTATTTTATTTTTGTTTAAAAAATAGTTTATTATTTACTTAAGGGGGGGGTAAGGTATTTAATTTTTTTTTTCGTAAATTTTTTTTTATTTTTTATTTTTAAAGTTCAACATCTTAAGAATATTGTGTCCAAGTTTTACATCGATCAGAGTAAAATTGACGAAGTTATGCGGAGTTGAACGAAGGTCGGTTGGTGTTCAATGCATGGGAATCACAAAGTTTAAAGCGCTCTCCTGAAAAATTCAATTTTTCAAATCGGTGTACACGATTACAGAAAAACTACTGGACCGATCGATTTGAAATTTGGCACACACATTCTTTAACTAATTCCTCAGGTATTATCGTCGGCTTTTTTTTTAATTTTAATTTTTATATATTTTTAAATTAAGAAATAACGTTTTTTTTTAGTCAAAAATCGGGTTTTTGACTTTCAAATTTCCTAAAAAATCACAAAAAAACTAAAAAAAAAAAAACGCTTCCTGATTACCTCGGGACACTTATCCTTTAACGAATGAGGTATAATTTTTTTAGATCGGATGATCCTGTGGACTGTTAGGATGTACACCGCAAAACAACTTTTTTTGGAGGCGACTCGGGAGATTCCCTATAACTTCTCTACTTCGAAATATTTTTCAATACAAAATTTTTCAAAAATTATTCAAATGTTGTGTTATTATATGGTATTTAATTCATTAAGCTAACTTTAGCCGTTCCGACACAATAATTTTGCAAAGTGGCCATTTTTGCACCGAATTAACCTTACCCCCCCCTTAAAGAATATACCGTGTAAGTTTCATTATCGAATTCCATCTTTAAGTGCCTCACATCAAGTATACAAGTGTTAACGTGGGCGCATCAAAAACTTTAAAAGTCTTTTTCTCAGCTTTTAATTTTTGCATTTCTACCTATGCTTTGGACACGATTCACAAAAAACTATGTAACATATGGGAGTGAATCAAAAATAATTATGATCAGCATGAAATTATCTTCTATTTAAACCTAAATGGGTAATAAAAATTAGAAATACTTTTTTTATGAGGGTGGGAACTAAAATCTGATTCCCTGAAAATAGCAGTTTTCCATTCAAAGCTAAATAAAATTTTTTTGACATAATTTCTTTTTGGTTTTTTAGGTTCAAATAGAAGGTAAAAATGTAATGAATACAATAAAATTTTAGTTTAAGGATTTTCGACACAAATTATGTGCTCTATTGTGTCCATAGCCGGGAAACTCAAAGCTCGAGGCGCTGCGGCATATTTTCCATGGGTCCGCCATTTTGTAAAATATTCTTTATAACAAAATTTGTTTATCATATCCGATTAAACTTTAAAATATCTCCAAATTTTCACGAAGAGTGCTTGACTATATTCTACATTAAAAAATTCACGACAAATGTCTAAATTTTTACCGTTTACATGAATATACCCCCTTAGGGGTTACCCGGGTCTTGACACTTCAAAAAATGCATTTTTTTTTTAACTTTTTTATACGAGGGTGGGCTGATAAATAGTCGGCCTAACAGAGAAAAAAATTGTTTTTTAATTCATAAATATTTTATTCGATTAGTGTTTTCTATTAGCTGATTACTGTGAAAGTTTCATGCGCTTTTATCAACACAGGTAATTTTGGCGAGACTTTTAACGCATTCACTTTTGCATTTCGTCAATATGAATAAAATCGAATATCGTGCTGTCACGCAACCGCTTGCACATTGCGCAAACCAAAACGAATTTTTTCGTCGTTTTGTGACTGTTGACGAAACCTAGATTCATTACCATATACCAGAGAGTAAGGAACAGTCAAAGCAATGGATTTCAACTGGAGAAACGGCACCGAAAAAGGCAAGAATCGGTTTGTCGGCCAATAAGGTGATGGCAACGGTTTTCTGGGATTCCCGAGGTGTAATTCATGTGGATTATCTGGAAAAAGGCAGAACAATTACGGGAGAATACTATTCCAATCTCTTGGGACGATTTGATTTGGAGCTGAAGAAGTTAAAGGCCGCACATGGCGAAGAAGAAAGTTTTGTTTCACCAGGACAATGCTCCCGCTCACAAGAGCTTTGACGCCATGTCGAAATTGTGTGAATTGCACTACGAAATTCTATCCCATCCACCCTATTCTCAAGATTTAGCACCCTGTGACTATTATTTATTTCCAAACTTAAAATAATGGCTTGGGGGTAAGAAATTTCAGTAAAATGAACTGGTAGTCTGTGAAACAAACCCCTATTTTGAGGACCTGGACAAATCCTATTTTAAAAAAGGTATTGGAAAACTGGAGGATCGGTGGT